>MJUU01057477.1:22731-42954 GCA_002080025.1 Modiolus philippinarum | reverse complement strand
AGTAGTTTCAAGTTTATTTAAGCTAGATCTAATGTATAATTCCTTAAATTCTGGATTAGTAAGAGATAGAACATCGTCTATGCAGCGGAAGCTAAAATTAGAGGGAAAATAGCCTAAAAATTCGACAAAAATACTGTCGATCGAAAATTGTAAGGTCTCAGTTAAGTGCTATTCTTATTTGAATTAGTGTGGTTCTTAACAAAATAATGTTTTATCTTTCCCTATCACTAAAAACATGTATCTGCTTTTCCATTTTCATCTACTTTCCTAGTTTTAATGTAGAAACATATATTAAGTCAACTGCTCTAGAGATGATCTCCCTATGATATACATTTACTTTTTAGGAAATATTAAGCATCAACTTTATCATGTTAATTCTTGCAACTAATTCAGTTTCGCATCATAGATTAATTTTTTGGCATTGCGCTCTCGCAAGTCTTTGGATAGCAGACATCGGAGTGCAACAATTGGCTGGAGGAAATTAACGACTACATTTATTGCTAATGATGCATTTAGAAGTGTAGGTGAAGAAATAGGAATGTATTTTTTAAATTAAAAAAAATATTTACGATGGGTATATATTGATGAGTTGTAAATAATCATTGGTGTTCCACATAACGTCCGTCCATTCGGTGGCAGATGTCATCAACATGAACTTTGGAATAGCATTTATCCACTTTGGCATATTTCAAAATCTGGGTTAATTATGCAGGAATACCACAAATCGATTTTCTTAAGAACATTTTATTTCACGAAAGGATATGGAGTAAATGAACATGATACCATAACACATATGTTAACTCCAACTGCAATAATTTTAATGACCTGTATGGCCATTTCGGAAATTAATTCCTCATCAGCAGCACTAGAACCCAAACAAAGGAAATTTATCACTTCAAAAATGTTTAAAATGCATAAAACCAAACGAAATCCGAATAATCAGTAATATCAAATATAGCTTAGGACAAAACTACGATGGAGGGAGTTAATCCTTTGGTTTAAGAATTTACATAAATTTAGATAATAGTAATTGAACAAAGTGTACACGTGAGCCTTACTTAGTGAAATTTCCACAGTTAAGTGGTTGATCGTGAACCAAATCAAACTACAGATGCAGTGTTGTGTCCTGATTTTACAGGACATTAAGTTAATTTTTCAAACTTTTTAACTTTTCGAAATGCCTCATTTGTCAGAAAATAGAAAAAAGTGTTGCAAAACTGTAAGCTGCGACACCATGAATCTAATGATAATATGCTTTAATTGTATTACAACATTGTGAGAATATCATTATTACTCTTTGACATTGTTTGGCTAAGTGACTGCAGACATTTAATCAAAAGAATTCGAAATGACCTCTCTGTGATATCATTCTTCGGGAATCATCAGGAAATAACTTTATTCTTACAACAACAAGACCTTTACATTACAAATTGACATATGGTATTGCGCTCTTTTAAGGACATTGCATGACATACATTGTTCTTATAAGGATTAGCATCAATTTGTGTAGAGAAAACTAATGTCTAAAAAGTGTGGGTAATTAAATGGGATGGTATTGCTGTCTACTACTTCATTACCTTTTATTTTTTTTAAAATGGAGTTAGTCTGGTACGTACATGTATATTACTTTTTACCAAGGATCTACGAGTAAAGCATCCAAAAAAGACCGTGAAGCACCTGAAGGTACAGTAAAAAAGTTTATGGTAAATTACATTAACAATGGAAGGATATGGAGTAAATGCACATGAGACATGGTACAAATACGTGGTAAAAATAAGCAAAGGAATAACGCTTGTATTGCTGCGGTCAAGGAAGTGGCAAAACTTTATTGTAATGAAGTCAAGATTAACAAAATGTGTTATATTCATCGATGTCAAATGTCTACATTGTAGATATATTAAACGTGAAAACCTGACAAATGTATACATTGTTGTATTTGTAAGACGGCGACACAATGAAAGGTAGAGAGCTTGGGGTGTAAATCTTAATTTCGGTAAACTGAAAGTTTTGCCACTTCCTTACCCGCAGCAATATTGTTGTTCTTCATCTTGAAGACACCATGATGCGGTAAATTACATGTTCGTATGAAACGCATAAAAAAGTAACATATAAATATATTGTGTATTATGGATCTAATAATCTACTTCATAATGAAGATATATATGGAATATAGGACAATTTCACCAGTATCATGCAAGTATCCGTGATAAAGTCCCTATCAAAAACAAAATGTCTAACATTTCTTTTATTGGTGATTCACAAATTGATAAAAGAACTCTGAAATGAATTTAATTGGCTGAAATTTCTGTTTTAGCACGGTAAATACATTTTTATTACAGCAATTCATATGTATTCTTCATCAGTTAAACGTATGACGCGCATGAACACGACGTCTTGACAGTGACCTGTTATTTTTTATATCACGGCATATTCCATAATACTGAGAATACCAGCCGATGCAGATAAAAGGAAATTCATACAAATTACCGATAATTAGTAAAAGGCAACGATTCCATGTCACTGTTATTGTTATTTGGTATCGCTGGCTCTCTCAAAAAAGATATTTTGCAAAAAACCCTCCAGATATCATCCTAGGAAACATGAAGACATCAGAACACATTAAATCTTGAAACAAATTAAGCATGGCATTATCAATTTGACATTAAAAGCTCTGGAAGGATATTTGAAAGAATTTATTGGTCAAATGAAAGTGTGCATCAGTTAGTCTGCAGAAAATAGTTGTCTGAACTTTATTGGTGACGATGCATTATGAAATGTAGGTAAGAAACAACGGCAGTAAAATACGGAAGAAGCAAGTTTTGTGATTATTACAAAAATCAAAGTAAGGAAACATGGCAAAACTGAGAGCATAGAAAAAAAACCAAAGGCAACACATTGACATGAGACAGCCACAAGGTATGGAAATAAAATAAAAAAAACATTCTGAACAAAGGCACTTATAGTGTGAGCTCCGATGAAAACCTGAAAACACGCCAGGCGCTCGAGAAGGGTAGTCCTGTCCCGCTAATAAAACCCGTCACACTATCAGTGATGCATATATTGTTTTGATAGATTTGTTTGGTAGCTAATTAGATAATTAGTTCTAATTAGTTCTAACCTCAAGAGAAAACCAAGTAAAATTCCATGGTACGTGTCACATGAAATGAAATGGTATATTGTTAACAGCTTCGTTAGTCCTGGTATACATGCACCATGGATTTTTAATTGATTATGTCTTAGAGTTATAAAATGACATCTTTCTTCCTTTCTTGTCTAAAGGATCTACAGTCACTCCAGGGGAAGAGGAAAGTGTAACAACTGAAGGTACAGTTAAATGTTTTTCTTATCTTTTTGTGAAGTAATCAACCCGTATGAAGTAAAGACAAATTATCTATCAATAACAAAGTACCGAAGTTACTGTTAATTTAGTTTCTGCACATGCGCTTTTCTACAATTTAATTCTCTTCAATGCAGTTAAAATCAAAACGTTTAGAAATCCATACACCGAAATATGTGTAAAACCTGATAGAGAACAAATTACTAATATGATCTAAAGAGTAAAGCCAAAATCGGCTAAGAACACAGATTTGCGATAGCTAGATACTCTTTTTTGTGTCGTCTGCACCTAGTGCAGAATCGACACAAAAAGATCACTATCTGTTGTCTTGTGTCAGTCTATCTGTCTGTCCGTCCGTCTGTATGGCTCAAAAAGTTTAAGCATTATCCGCATCTCCTTCTTAACCGCTTGGCAATTTTCAACCAAACTTGCAGGAACGCTTCAGTATATATATTGAAGATGTATACCATGCATTTTTTTGTCTTTAATTGTGTTTTTTCCAGATTTTACACTGTTTTTGGACTTTGTCATTTTAGCTTATTGGAGTCTTTAGGATACGTCTCCATTATTCGCACTTCCTTAACGGCTTTGTATTTTTCAACCAAACATGCAAGAATGCTTCGATATATGTTCGGTATATGTTGAAGATGTGCACCTTGCATTTTGTTTTTTTTCCAGATTATACACCGTTTTGAACTTTGTTATTTTAGCTTATTGGAGTCTTAAGGGTACGTCTCCATTATCTGCAAGTCCTCCTCAATGGCTTTGTATTTTTCAACCAAACTTGCAGGAATACTTATTATATATTGAAGACATGCACCATGCGTTTTGTTTTTCTTTACTTTTGTTTTTTTTATATTTTACGCTATTTTTGGACTTTGTCATTTCAGCTGTCATTTTAGCTTATTTAAGTCTAGGATATGTCTCCATTATCAACAACTCCTACTAAACAGCTTGTTCAACCAAACTTGCAGGAATGTTTCAGTGTATATTGAAGATATGCACCATACATTTTGTTTTTCTTCCTTTTAATTTTATTCAGGAATTCCATATTATCATTTAATTGCACTGCTGCAGTATATAATATAGATGTGCTACCTGGACTTTGTCATTCTAGTTCAAACACAGGAATTCTTAAATATATATAGTGCAGGCGACACATGTGTTCCATGGAACACCCAAGCATTTTTTCGTTCTTTTTACTTGATTCAAGAATTCAATATTATCATTGAACTTGCACTTTAGGTATTATCGAGTCTTAGGGTATGCCTCCTTTTCCCACAACTCCTCAAAAATGGCTTGGTATTTTTCTATTAAACTTGGAGCTACAAATGTATGCATGCTTCAGTATATAATGTAGATGTGAAACATTGACTTTGTAATTCTATTTAAAACACAGGAATTCTTAAATATATATATATATATAGTGCAGTCGACACATGTGTTCCGTGGAACACCCATGCATTTAGTGAAATATAATTATTGCAAGTTTCAAAATAATTCGGTTTTCAGACCAGCACATATGAAATACTGGTTGCTGATATCCCTCGGTGAGTCATCGAACAAAGGCATCGTTTCAGTGGTAATAAATTAAGAAATACTGAAGTTACTGTTAATTTTGTTTTATGCATATATTATAAATAAATCTAAGTTAAATTACACGAGGACTGTTTAAATGCATGAGAAATGTAAATCGCTGATTATTCTAAGGAAAAATATAAAACAAATATTTGACATTTAAAAACTACAAATAAAAAGAGTATCATTTATAGAGAAATATATCAGATCAGACCCACCAGCTAGATCTTCTCCGCAGTCATTTTATGGACCGTGATTTTGGTGCACCACGTGATTTGGTTCAAACGTTTGTCTTCGAAATAGACCGAAGAATACACTGTTGAACCTAATCTACCGAAAAAGCACCTTGCTATAATCACTGTAAATAAATTAGTCTGTCTGACTGACGAATGAAAAACATCAAAAATCATACTTTGAAAAATAATATAATGTTGTACCAGCAAACAAAACTACTAATAAAATAGTTTTTGAATATAAAGCACATTATTACAACTGCCTCATCAAATAACTAAGGATTGATCACAATACACCAGGTAGAACTACATACAGAAGAGTTGCAATTGACAAAAATGAATCTTTTCCAATCACAGGTCATTTATTGTGAATGAAAGGATATGGATTAAATGCGCATGAGACAAAGTCTATACAAATGCAGGGTAAAAACAAGCAAAGGAACAACGCTTTTATTGTTGTTCTTCATCTTGAAGTCACCATGAGGCCTTGAACAATGAGCTTTGCTCATACCTCATAGTAAGTTCAAGACGGCCCCTAGCACCGGTGTGAGCGGAATTCTTTGCTAATTGTCGAGCAACGCTACATCCATGTCTTTATTGGTCATGGGTGCGGGATTGTCAACATACATTAATTAAACTGGCAAAGTCATCTTACAATCAGTCATCCTTTGCCCGACAAAAGCACTAGTGTCCTAAGCTAGTGGACGATTACAACATATAGACAAACACAGGGCACTCATCAAGTCGAATTTAAGAAAACTTGGCGTTATAATATAGTGAGATGTGGGCACCTAAAACAGGTAGTCAGAATTACTTTTCAAAATTACAAAAATAAATGCCAAAATTTGAAAGTATAAATAGTATATCCATATGAGAAATTCTCTCACGCACAAGTACACAATAGCTGAAATATATAGAGAGCATACATCTCTCGCACGGGGAATCTTTACGGACTCCACACTGCAGGAGAGACACACTCCAGTCGTAAATGGTGAATGAAAGGATATGGAGTAAATGCACATGAGACATCTTCAGTGACTTGTCATAGATCATGAGATAAAAGATGCTAGATCCTTCAATATCACTTAAAGATGTATTGATGATGTTCTTTCCATTAATAGCAAATCTTTTGCTAAATGAATCCCATTGGTATATCCCCCAGAACTCTTGATAAAGGAAACGACAGTAACCACTAGATCTTCATCTTTTTTGGACTTACATCTCGTATTTTACGAACAGTACCTTTATCCTTACAACAAATTGAGCATCACATTACAAATGAACATTTTGGTATGGTGATCTTTTAAAGTCATTCAATGACATGATCTAGTCTTATAAGGATTAGCATCAATTGGTCTATAGAATACTTGAGTCTAAAACGTGTAGGTAATTAAATTGGGTGGTTTTGCTCTCTACTGCATCATTACCTTTTATTTTTTAAATGCAATAATTCTGGTACCTATATTGCTTTAACCCAGGATCTAGAAGCAAGCCATCCAAAGAAGAAAATGAAGCACCTGAAGGTACAGTAAAGTAGTTTGCGGTAAAGTACATAAACAATGGAAAGATATGGAGTAAATGTACATGAGACATGGTCTCTACAAATACGTGGTCAAAACAAGCAAACGCTTTTATTGTTGTTCTTCATCTGGAAGCCGCCATGAGGCGGTAAATTGCATGTTCGTATGAAAGGCATAAAAATTAAAACATATATATAAAGGCAGTAGATGAAGCAAGTGGCGTGATTATTACAAAAATCAACGTACAAAAACATGGCAAAAATGAGGGCATAGAAAAAAAGGCAAAACAATGACATGAGACAGCCACAAGGTATGGAATAAAACACGACATTTAGATCATATAATTTGGTTATTTGTTCTCTATCAGTTTTGAACATTTTTGAGTTAATGGTCCTCCAAAAGTTTAGACTTTACCTGCACTGAAGTGACAAAAGTTGTCGAAATGCGCATATGCAGAAAAAAAATTCTCAGCTACTTCCGTATTTAGTTATTTCCGAACTAAGACACTTATAGTGTGTGCTCCGATGAAAACCGGAAAACACTTCTGGCACACGAGAAGGGTAGGCATGTCATGTCCAGCTGATGACACCCGTCACACTATCAGTGGTGCATATATTGTTTTGACAGATGTGTTTTGAAGCTCATTGATTAATGTCATTTTCTAACCTCAAGAGAAAACCAATTAAAATTCCATGGTACGTGTTACTTGAAATGAAATGGTATGTTGATAACTGCTTTGTTAGTCGTGGTCTGTATTCCCTTATACATGTACCATGGATTTTTTGGGGGTTATATCCTAGGTTTTGAACATTTTATTTCCTTTTTTGACTAAAGGATCTACAGTCACTCCAGGGGAACAGGAAAGTGTAACACCTGAAGGTACAGTTAAATGTTTTTATCATTTTTTTTCTGTGAAGTAATCAACACATATGAAGTAAAGAAAAATTATCGATAAATGACAAATACCGAAGTTACTGTTAATTAAGTTTCTGCATATTTGTATTTCTTCAACTAATGTCTCCTCAGAGCAGATCAAATCAAAACATTTAGAAATCCATATACCGAAATATGTGTAAAAGCTACTACAGAACAAATTACCAATAGGATCTATAATTATAGCAAAAATCAGCAAAGAACAGAGCTATGCGATAGCTAGATACTCCTTTATGTTAAATATAAATATTGCAAGTTTCCAAATAATTCGCTTTTGGGCCAACACCGAAATACTAGTTCCTTGGTTGACGATTTCCCTCGGTGACTAACAGTTCACAAGCAAAGGCATCGGCTCAGTGGTTATTAGACATTTCACGAAAATCGATACTGACTGTTTACACCTGACTACGACAGCGACAAAACAGGGGGAATCTCAGAATAAAATTAAAAAATAATTTAAATAATTGCTCGTTATTTATTTTATTTAAAGAGATGCCTTCGTCTGTAGACTTACCCTGCACAAATTTCCGCTACATTTTGGAGTTTCGCCCGTAGAAAGAGTTCTAAACACTTTGTTACCTTTCAGTTCGGAGTTATCTTACTGCTACGACATCCATAAGTCCGACCGTCATTAGTCCGACAGCTATTGATGCAAAGGGAATTAGTCCGACGGTCAATCGTCCGACAGTCATACGGTCATAGGTCCGATGGTCATTGGTGCAACTATTTTTGCAAGACACGATTCACAGGCTCTACACATCAATATACATGCCAATAAAATCATTAAGGTATTTAATTTTTACCTGTTTTTTGTATTCTCTTTGTTTAAAAAAAATTCTTAAATCCTGTATTAAAATATTTACCAGGTTCGTTCTGTATTCTTTCAAATCTATACTTAAAGATGGTCAAGAACTTGTACATGATTTTGTTTGAGGACATGGGTATTGACGGTAATCAAAGTAATGCTAGTCATGTTTTTGATAACTTAAGCAAAGCTATAGAAGAGCAGCAAAATAAAATACTTTAAAAATTCATTTTTTAAAGGAGAGATTACAAAAAATATAAAAAAAAGGTAAGGACAAGAGCCGAAAATTTTGTTCTTCTGTTCATCAAGCAAACGGAAAGTTTAAAGGGTCTCAGTCTACAGTAACTACAGGGTTGGTTCGGAGAATACTGTATAGAAAAACTCAATGGTTCGTGCAGAATGACGACCCCTTCTTTATCTCTCTATATATTGACTTATTTGAAAAGATTTTGCGCTGTAGAAATAATAACCAATTTTCTATTTTCTATTTTACATTTAATTATTTTTTTTTTCGAAATACCAACCCCTAAATATACTGAAGCTCTGTGTTTTGCACTCAGTGGATGTAATTGGCTTCATTTTATTTATTTATTTTTTTGTCAATGAGCAATTCCTTTCTTACTTTTTTTTTGATTATGGCATTCTATATTATTTTATTCTAATGTTTTTCCTTGAAACGCAAGTACACCATAAAACATTATCTGTTAACAATGCAACTTGGTTTCTTTGTAATTCGAAAAAGTAGCCTCTCGAGACGGTATATAACGTAACATTTTTTCTCCATAATCATTTCTTTCCCTTTACAGTGTCAATCAAAACCTGTTGCCCTTGTTATCCTTTCTACCTTTATGTCTTTATTTTTTATTTTTTTAATACCTCTTCTCGCCCTGGTAAGGCTGCAATATTGCTCAGTGGACGTAAATCTCGAAGCAATTAACTTGTTTCAGTAAATATAGGGTATGTATACATATTGTTAAAATTTCCATTATAGACCAAAATAATTTATTTTAACCCTCCATGAACGTTTTTAATCAGTATTGTTTGCGATTGAGGATTAACAGCAAATTTTCGATGACAATTGCGAAGAATACTGAAATTAGATGTCAGCGAAAACCTCAATGAAGTAATTGAATAAAACACCTTAAAAGACAAGGGAAATTCACCACAATAGCAAAATTTCGTTCTACTTTCACTAAAACATCTCGTTTTTTATGGCAAATGTCGAAATGATCTAGTTTTTCTTTATAATATGATCCTATCTTTGATTTTTGCATTATATTTTTTTAATCACCCGACGCCTCAAGAAACATTTGAAAGGTTTTATGTAAATGTTTAATTGGTCTAGCAATATATATGTATTTAAAGGTAAACGGTCGGTTCGACTTGGTAGTCATTATATTTTGAATAAAACAAACTTTAACAATATGTACTGGATTGGAATAAAATATTTGCGACGTATCAAAGTACCCTTCTAAGTAGTGAAATCAATAAAGATAAAGCATTGTTAATGTTATAATGTTCATTTTATTCATAATTACAAGCTGATGAAAAATAAATTTTGAGATGACCCATATTTTGTCAACATCGTTGTTCACAGTCCGTTGTCCGCTAATTTCGTGAAATGTCTATAAATAACAAAATACCGAAGTTACTGTAAATTTAGTTTTCTGCATACATGATAAATAAATAGAGATTAATACATGGCATTTTCCATATCAGCACGGTTATCATCCCGAGACCCCCATATCAGCCCGAGGCGCCAGCCGAGGGCTAATATGGGTCGAGGGATAATTACCGTGCTGATATGGAAAAGGCCATGTCTTAATCTGTTTATTATATACTTCCAATTATGAGTTATCATCACATCCGGACTGAAATAGCCATATCACCGGTCTGTTATGGATAATTCAAAACGAGGCGGTCTGAGATGGCCATATCGGACTGGGTATGTAATATGGACTGTTAGCTTCCGGCTATATTGCATATGCAAAACAGAACATATCTTCGCTAAGTATGTAATAAATATAAATTAAATTACACGATTACTGTTTAAATGCTTGAAAAATATAATTTACTGATCATTTTCCAAGGAAATAGATGTAACAAATATTTGACGTCTTAAAACTACAAATAAAAAACGTATCATTTATAGAGAAAAATATCAGATCAGACTAACCATCTAGATCTTCTCAGCAGTAACCGTAATGTAAGTGCATTACGTGTTTTCTTCAAACGTTTGCCTTCGCCATAGACCGGAGAATACACTGTTGGACCTTATCTACCGAAAAAGTACTTTGCTATAGTTACTGTAAATAAATCAGTCTGACTCATATATGATAAAACAAAAAATCATAATTTAACATATAATATTTTGTTGTACCAGCAGACAAAGCTTCTCATAACAACGTTTTTGTACATAAATTTTAAAAAATGGATAACAGGAAAAACCTACAATGGCTGAAAATTATAATTATATGCAACAATTTACAATTAATACAATCGCTTACTGCAATAGTATTCAAACTTTTGATTTTTCTACAACTCTTCCCCATAATAAACTTAAAACAGTAATTTCCGATCTGATACATCAATGTTTTCTGTACCAAAAAAAAACGGAGAACGCATGTATTCCTATCTGGTAATAGGAAAAGATAAAACATATTTTGTTAAGAACCACATTGAGTCAAACAAGAAATACAGTGAAAATGACGTGATTAAGATGATTGAATTTTTGATCGACAACTTTTTTGTTGAATGTGGAGGCCTTGTTCTTCAACAGACAATAGGGATTCCTATGGGAACAAATTGTGCGCCAATTTTAGCGGACCTTTTCCTTTTTTCGTATGAAGCAAAGTTTTTACAAGGGCTGATACAACAGAAACAAAAACAACTAGCCCAGACTTTTAATTTCAGCTTCAAATATATAGACGATGTACTTTCTCTTAAAAACAAGATTTATAGAATATTTACATCGCATCTACCTCAGTGAACTTGAAATTAAAGAGACAACCGATACACCCGATTCTGCTTCATACCTTGACCTTTTGTTATACATTGTCGAACATGGACGTCTGAAATCTAGATTATATGACAAACGTGATGATTTTGACTTTCCAATTGTGAACTTTCCCTTTCTCTGCAGCAATATACCTACATCCTCAGCATATAGGGTATATATTTCACAATTAATTCGTTACTGTAGAGCGTGCAGTACATACAGTGACTTTGTGGAAAGAGCAAAAGCACTGTCACAAAAACATGCCGAGTCAGGGATATGTTGTTACTTTTGTCCCTTCAGAAATTCTATGGCCGTCACCACGACATCATAGATAGATATGAAATGTCAGTGACACAAATAAAAACTGACATTTTCAGCTAGATTCACGTCCTCCCGGATTTGACATTACCGGTTTTGACTTTAGACTGGATTGACCTACTGACAGTGTGACGGGTGCTGTGCACAGAGCAGGACATGCTTACGTTTCCGGAGCACCTGATGTCACTCTTGTTTATTGAGAGTTCGCACTGTTAGTGCTTTAGTTTTTTGTGTTGTATATGTAATGTTCGTGCGTTTTGTGGGCATGTGGTGTCTTTGGTCTTCCATCTTCTGGTGTTCTTGCCTTTGCTTTTTCTCTGGACTTCGATTTGTGTAATCTTGTGCTTTGTTCCTTCGGTATTCTACTGCCGTTGTTTTGCAAGGGAACTACACAAGGAAAACACGTATAAGACAAAAGACAAACGTAGACAAGGATAGGAACTCGGGCCAGCCGGACTTGATACCGGCACTAGCAAAAGACAGCGTAGGGTTAAACCAGTTTATGGGTACCCAAACCTCCCCTTGATCTGTCCTGTTTCCCTATAGTAAAAAACATACGAATAAAACCCAATACAGGTAGACTACTAACTCCATGACCACAATCTTGAAAGGAGAGAAAAAGACAATACGTAATTTTGAAAGATGGGTTAACGGGTGCTCGCCGCTAAACTGCAGGCTAGCTCAAGGAGCCTAGTCTGCTGGTAGAACACTGTCGCACTACGGAAGAAGAAAATCAAACTCAAAACTTCCCGAACGGTTTGGTTTATAATCATCATAAATTTCACTAGACATCGGCAGTATCAGTGAGAGGCCAGTATGTGTGCAAAATTTTGCCGATATCCAAAATTTTGCCAAAATCTTGCCGATATCCCCTATTACATAAAGAATGTAAGTTACGTCACAGCTTTTCTGGATTTTTAATCAATTTCTGGCATTTTTAACAACATTTCCGTACAATTGAGGACTAGAAATGCACATAGTAATAAGCTGTTTACGATCGCGAGTAACGCCATATTTAGATACAACATGTTCATATCTATTACAAAACTTCTTAAATGTGTTCAACAATTTTTGAAATGTGTAACCTTGTTGTAAAAGTTTGTCTGTGATAGTACGGTTACGTTCATTGAAATTATCAAGAATAGAACAAACTCATGCGAATCATACCATTTCAGAAATATACACCCCCTAGGATGTAGCATGGAAATGTCACCGTCAAGAAAAGGGAAATTAGTAATAGTGAAATCAAAATCATCCCTTTTATCATATATTTTGGTTTTGATTTTACCAGAGTCGATAATGATAATGATAGTCAGACCCAGAAAAGGGCAACATTTGGAATCATTGTAAGCTTTATTTAATTTCAGTTGTTGTGAATAAATAATGTCTACATAATCTAAAAACTGGGGACTATCAAAAGTAAGGATATCGTCAATATACCTGCTGTTATCTTTGAAAATAGAAATAAGTTTATCACTGTTAGGTATGGTTCCGTTTTGAAGTTTTTTCATGAAATCTCGTTCACATCATTACAACTGCATCATCAAAGAACTAGGGATTGATCACAACACACCATGTACAGATAGATACATCGGAGTTTCATTTGACAAAATTGAAATCCTTTCCAATCACAAGTTTTTCATGTCCTCTTTGAATATTCATACTAAAAATAACAATCAAGAACTGTCATAACTAAATTAGGTACCAACATTACAAAAATGCATACAAAGAAAGATACATCATAAGATCTTCATTTGCTCAACTACTGAATTGTCCATTGAACTAACCGAGATGTAGAGAAAGACAGGCATCAAGCATACTGTGAATCTATTCATGTCTGAAGTAACAGATAACATATTTGTCGCATTGTGAGGTGATATTTAGCAACAGAAAGTTGGTATACCAATGGGCATTAATTGTGCTCCTCTACTCCCAGACTTGTTTTTATATTCTCATGAGACTGAATTTTTTCAGTGACTTGTAAAAGATCATAAGATTAAATATGCTAGATCCTTCAATCTCAACTAAAGATATATTGATTATGTTCTTTCGATTAATAATACAGCTTTTTCTAAATGGATCTCATTAATATATCCTACAGAACTTGTGCTGCAGGAAACGAAAGAAACCATTAGATTCCCATCTTTTATGGTCTTATATCTCGAATTTGACGAAAATGATCATCTCAGTCCTAAAATTTAAGACAAAAAGAATGTTTATAATTTCAAAATTATCAGTTTCCACAACATGGACAATAATATTCCAGCTTCTCCTGCTTACAGAGTTATATGTTTAACAGTTGATGTGTTATGAGAGAGCTAGCACAAATTAAATAGACTTTCTCATTAGACATATTTATCTCCGTGACCGCATCATTAATCAAGGCCTTAAAAAATCAGTCTCATACGATCATTTAAAAGATTCTTCAACAGATAATATTCCTAATGGAAAAATTTGAAGTATCGATCCGAACTCTGATTCAGGATTCTATTTTATTTAATACTTGGATGATCATTTCTTTTAACTGTCTGCGACCTTTCAATAGCAACTGCTGTTGAGTTTCTACATGACACTATCGCAATGGAAGGGGATGTTTGCCGCGCCGTAAATCCGGTTTAACCTACCACTTCCTCTGAAATGTCTATACCAAGACAAGGCTATTGTGGTCGACAGTCTTCCCGATGATTTCAACCAGTTTTGTCTTTTTGCCTCATATTTGGTTCTTGACAATTCTGTTCGGTAATTTTGTTTTTTCTTTTTACACTATGAAAAATAAAATTGAGCAGCCGCAATAGAATACTGAAGTAACAAGGGAAGTGACGGTTTCAAAAATCAAAGTGACATGGCCCAATGGGGAACACATAAAAAACAAGTCAAAACAATGATAAAAGACAGCCACAAGGCACGGAATGAAAAGACAACATTAAGAACTAAGGCACTTAAAGTGTGAACTCCCGTGAAAAGCGGGAGTGTCATCAGGGGCTCCGGGAGGATAAGCATGTCTTGCTTCGCTAACGACACCCGTCATACTATTATTGAAGCATACATTTTTTTAAAAGATCGGTTTGGTGGCGGATTTGTGAATGTCATTTTCTAACCCTTAGACAAAACCAAAAAATATCCACGGCACTTATTACTACTTTAATCCTCATTCAACACCAAGGTAAAAGTTAAAAATTAAAATATGCAAATAAAATATGAATGGTTGTCCACGTCAAAGAGCAGTAACAAGCGTACAATGATCAAAACTGTCATGAAGTATGCTAGACCAAAATACAGATGAACCACAGTACGTCGGAATTCTTCTCATTCGAAATTAGCATTAACTGCAAAAACAAAATTTAATCAAGTAACAGTGAGCATGGTTTACATGTATGCAAAGACATAAATATTAGTCAAACATGTAACAGTCATCTGGAACAAAAATATCACATCAAAATAGGAGTTACAACTACGGCGTTTAGGCTTAATTGTCCGTTTATAAACAAGTGTCCGGTACTCTATAGGATTAAGGTCTGATGATATGTCTGATCAGAGAGGAACCGAAAAATATTAGAAAAAAGTCAACTGAGCATCGAGGCGAGAAGCATTTAAAGACAAAAAATTCCACAATCGTCTGCACGTCGTGCATTGAGAGGACCCACACTGCAATAATGTCAGTCTCGACGGCTCAAGTAGTGTCTCACAATAGTAACATGGAACCATTTCAAGTGGCAGAATAAGTCTTTAGATTTTTTTCAGAAAAATCATGATTTTGTTATAAAGTTCAACAATTAATTTTCATCACAAATTTATGGGATATACACTTACAAAATATTTAAGAACAAGGAAGTGTAGTAAACCAACAACAGAATCTCATTAAACAGATAGTATGATGGATACATACTCATAAACGTCAAAATTGAATGTGAATGGTTACGACAAAAGGACAAGCGTTTCCTTCTATGCATGAATGTGAAGCTAGATTACTGAGGAAAATTCTTGAAAATTCACTTTAGAAATCACTAATAATTTACTGTTTAAAGGACTGTGAGACATTTTTGTATTATTTTACAGGGGTCATTTTCGCAGTCACTACTGCCATTGTAGGAGGTATTTTCAGCTCTATCACTTTGTTCCACGTTATTCGAAATAGCAAAATGAAGTTTGATATGGAGGCAGAGGTATTTTATTATTGATAACAGAATGATGTATCAAAATCAATATGATAGTTTACGAAAAAAAGTGACAACAAAAGTCCGAAAAGAAATGACTGTGTAAAATTATGACCAAGTCAAAGATAGCACAAAATACACTAAATACCCAAGTTGCATAATCAACGGTAAATTTCATTATGCTGTAAACGTGTTTCAAGGAGTAACCTCTCATCAGCAGCATTAGAATCGAACAAACTCCATAAAACTCACTGTAAGATCAGTAACCTCAATGAACATCCTATGTACGAACTATTGGTTCTCTGTTTTTTTTTAATATTACCATACAAAGTTAATTATTAATTAATTTGATTAAGTTTGTGTATTGTTTTATAAATGTACTGATTGTTCGTCTGTGTGTATGAGGAGTAAAGACATTGGTTCTGAGTGTGGGATTGTTGCCTCAATTTTTGACAGCTTTGAACAGCATAGGTTTGAGTCATTTTCAATTTGTCTTCACGTACTGTTTGCTTTCTTTCGGAAATTTTCAAAACATCGACCAGCTAATTTTCTTAATTGTGGTTTTTCTTCTTTTCTTTTTTTTGTCATTTCTGGAACAGTGGTAAGGCATATAACATGGAACAGTCGTATGAAGTTATATTAGAGGAGCGAATGTTGCCTAAAATCTTAAAAAACGTCAAATATTTTAATGATATACATTTCTATGAAATAGAGTCATAGTCAATAGAAAAAAAATGAAAGGATATGGAGTGAATGTACATGTGACAAAAACGCACACAATACATAAAAAACTCCAGTTTATCAAGAAAAGGGCTTTTATTCCTGTCTACATCTTGATGTCGCCTGAAGGTCTTCAACCAAAGGTGAACAATATTCACCTATTGTTATAGTCAGCATGGCCAAGTAATGCTCGTGTCTTTTTCAAGCGAATGTTGCCTCAAATATGTCATTGATATACATTTTTATGAAATAGAGTTATAACCAACTTGGCGAAGTAATGCTACATTGCATCGGTTTTCTCTCAAATAAATGTCCTTGAGGTAGTTAGGCAGACAAACCAAAAGTTAACGAAACTCTTTGATTTTTCCCGTTCAAAATTTGATCAACAACATTAAAAATATTTACATGATAATAGGCGAAGGAAACACAATGATTAATATTACTCCTTTGTTTAGTAATATTAATCATTGTGTGTCCTTCGCCCATTATCATTTATTTAAAAGCATCTTAATAAATAACTGTTTAACCAGTAAGAAATGATTACGTTCATTGTAAATCCATCTAGCTTCTGCCATCGCTTTCCATCAGTAGTCTGTTTATTTCAAAGCAGTTATTCAATATCCCACAAAACAATGATAAGCATAAGAATCTAAGAATCTAAGACCAGGGCGAGGGTCAGACAGAAAGATCACAGACACCCAAGGGTACGATTTCAAGTACTCGGACGAAGCTTGCCGAGTCCGAAACGCTAGAAATCTTATCCGAGGGTGTCTGAGATTTTTTGTCTGACCCTCTCACTGGTATTTCGTCGACACGCCATTGTATACATCAGTAAATTAATTCTCTTTTCACGACGTCATAAAGCATGGAGCATGTGTCCGAGTCTGGGATTATTTCAGTGTCAAAACTTTACGCATTTATTGCGTTTTTGGTTCGTTCGAAGGTAATATATATTCTATTTTATTGTATTACATAATATACTTTCAAATTCATGTAGCCTAAGCCAAGCATATCGTAATTATAAGATATTGGCGTGAATAAATGCATGTAGCTTGTCTTACATCCCCTGTGTAAGACAGAAAAATCTTGCACCGCGAAAACAATAGATTTCCTTGTCCGAGGTGGGAAAATATGCTTTTGGTGGTCTTGCAGATTTTAGCTGATTTTTATTTAGCTCGTGTCTTTATTAATTTCCCAGATCGGAAATAAATGTTATGCAGACTTTGTATTTTTCTTCAATAGCAGATGAATGGAGAAGAGGAAATAGAGGCTGAAATACAGGACATTTTTTCTATTGACTTGAAGAGTTCACGCAAGAATGCTAGGTGCTGGAATATACCACCGATTTCACATATGCACACGGAAAGCACAGAAAGTGGTAATAAATCAGATAACTTTTAGTACTGAGATATACATGAATAAGTTGAATAACAAAATGGCTAATTTATGGATATGTAACCTTCGTATTTATTTAGTATTCACGTAGTGACCGAATATATATGCTTCAAACATCTGTAAGGCATATAAGACATCTCAATCAAATCAAACACTTTTTACATATTTTATAGACTCGTGTGGGTATACATAAAGGTTATGATATATATTTAAGTCATTATGCGTCAGTATTATACAGTTCATTCTGCCATTTAGGCTATCCACCTAAATATTCTTGTTGGCTTGAGTAGTATCGTTGAGGTGACGTACTTATCCGATTGATTGATTGATGTTTTACGCCAACTTCAGCAATATTTTGCTAAATCGAGACAAGAACTGTTAAGTATATAAAGAGGCTTTCCATGAAGAAATCAGTAAGATCCTATATTAGGACTGGCACATGGCAAAATTGATCCAACTGAATTTTTGGTTCCATTCCAAAGCTTAATCTATACCTACACTGTTGTGAGTGTATGGCTGTGATAGTAAGGATACGTTCATTCAAAGCGTTAAGAGTAGAATAAACGCAAGCGATCCGTTCCAGTTGAGAAATATACAGCCCGTACTATGGAGCTTGAGGAATGTCGCCGTCAGGAAAAGGGAGATAAATTGGTAATAATGAAATCATATATTTCAGTTTTTATTTTACCTGATTCAATAATGACAATTAGATCCAGACAAGGACAGCATTTGGAAGCATTGTTAGCTTTTAATTTCAGATCTTGTGTGGATTGATTGTTGTTTAACGTCAACTTTAGCAATATTCCAGCTATCTTGTGGCGTGAAAAGATGATGATAATATTAATATGGAGGTTAAAAAGTCATATAAATCATTTAGCAATATTTCTCAGCTATATCGTGGCGTTAAAAGAAGATGATAATATTAATATGGAAGTAGACCAGTCATTTTAAAGATATTGCTATGTACAAATAAAAGGAATTTCTAAAGCGTAAAATATACAATTTAAGATAAACAGGTCAGACGATGATCAGAAGAGAATTGACATTTAATACAAAAACTGGGGATTGTCAATAGTTAGGACATCGTTAATATTTGCTGTTATCATTGAAAATAGTAATAAGTCTATTACTGTTTTGTATGGTTCCGTTCTGAAGGTTTTTATTAAGTGTCGCGGTTGTAGCAGAACAGAAAAAAGATCTGCAATGAGAGGTGCACAATTTGTACCCATGGGAATTTCTATGACCTGTTGAACGCCTAGTGTTGCCAAAACGAACAAACATGTTGTCAAGAAAAAGATTGAGGTCATTAATGATGTCACCACATGTCCAGAAACAATAATTATTGCAAGTAATTTTAAAGATTCCTTGCGTTTTGTTAGAAACAACGGCAGTAGAATACCGAAGGAACAAAGGGGTGAAATTCACAAAAATCGAAGTCCAACGACAGGGCAAAAACGAGAACACAGAAAACAATGACGTTAGACACAAAAACAATGACGCCAGACAGACACAAAGCACAGAACCAGAAACCACAACATTCAGAACAAAGGCACTAACAGTGTGAACTCAGTGAAACTGAGAGTGACATCAGGTGCTCCGGAAGGGTAAGCATGTCCTGCTCTGTTAACAGCACCCGTCACACAGTAAGTGAGGTGTATATGTTTTTGAAAGATCCGTCAAGTAGCCGGTCGGCCAATGTCCCCTACCAACCCCGAGACAAAACCAATCAAAAACCATGGCACGTGCTACCTCTCTAACCCCAAACAGTACCAAGTTAAACTTTGAAAAGCAAAAACAAATGAATATTAGACCAGAAAATTTAAATGATTATTTAGGCTGTCCCAATTGTTATTCAAATTATATGGAAGGTTTGTATAAAGTGTAGAAAAATCATAACTGTCGTTGGATGAGACTGGTCTTTGAATAGATTGTAGTTTATCTTTCAATAGCATTTTTAACACTCCAAAAGTGCATGTTATTTACACGACAATTTGCATAAGTCTTTTTACCATATTTAATAACCAAATTCTTTAAACAAGTAAGTACACTAATTAAATGGACTGATAATAAATAACTAAAGACCGAAGTTACTGTGAATTTAATTTCTGCATATGCGCATTTCGACAACTTATGTCTCTTCAGTGCAGATAAAATCTAAACGTTTGGAAGACCATAAACTCAGAGATATGTAAAAACTGATAGAGAACAAATAACCAATATGATCTAAATATA
>MJUU01057477.1:0-18673 GCA_002080025.1 Modiolus philippinarum | reverse complement strand
GCAAAAATGAAAATCCAGTTAGAATACACATCTTTGATATATACACAATCAATCTGCAAAATAAAAGTTTCCTACCTTAAAAACTGTAGGAGTTATGCGGACAACTGATGTAACCTATATGCAACATGATGCAATATAATGCATAAAAATGACAAAGTTCAACAATGTATAGTTTTCTGAAACATTATCTGAAATCAAAATAAAAAACAATGCACATCTTTAATATGTGCACAATCAACCTGCAAAATGTTAACTTCATATCTTAAAAACTGTAGGAGGAGTTGTCCGGACAAATGGTGTACCTTATATGCAATATAATGCGTTAAAATGACAAAGTTCATAAATGTGTAGTTTTCTGAAAAAGTATCCAAAATCAAAATCAAAGAACAATGCACATCTTTGATATGGGCACGCTAGACCTGCAAAATAAAAACTTCCTATCTTAAAAACTGTAGGAGGAGTTATCCGGACAAATGGTGTACCATATGCAATATAAGGCGTAAAAATGACAAAGTTCAACAATGTGTAGTTTTCTGAAAAACTATTCAAAATCAAAATCCAAGTACCATGCTCATCTTTGATGTGTGCACAATCAACCTGCAAAATAAAAACTTCCTATCTTAAAACCTGTAGGAGGAGTTATCCGGACAGATGGTGTACCCTATATACAATATAATGCGTGAAAATGACAAAGTTCAACAATGTATAGTTTTCTGAAAAATTATAAAAAATCTAAATCCAAAAACCATGCCCATCTTTGATATATGCACAATCAACCTGCAAAATGTGAACTTCTTATCTTAAAAACTGTAGGAGGAGTTATCCGGACAAATGTTGTACCCTATACGCAATATAATGCGTAAAAAGTCCAACAATGTGTAGTTTTCTGAAAAATTATCAAAAATCAAAATCAAAGTACAATGCACATCTTTGACATGTGCACAGTGGACTGCAAAATAAAAACTTCCTATCTTAAAAACTGTAGGAGTTATCCGGACAAATGGTGTACCCACTTGCTGACAGACGGACGGACGGACTGACGGAAGGACGAACTGACGGACCAGTCAAAAACTGTATACCCTCCGCAACTTCGTTGCGTGAGGTATAATAAACATGCAAAGTCCGAATAAAACACAATACAGGTAGACTACTAACCTAGACGGAAGGACGGATTGACGGACCAGTCAAAAACTATATACCCTCCACAACTTCGTTGCGTTGGGTATAATAAACATACAATGTCCGAATAAAACACAATACAGGTAGACTACTAACCTAGATACCTAGATTAGATTTAACCTCAATTTTCCCTGTACTGGACCCTTAAAAAAGGTAAACCAAACACAGTACATATCTTAACTATGCACAAATCTGTAACTATGACAAGACATTCCGTATTCATAATTTTCTTTCACTTCCATGTACTATTACTTAGCTTTGGTAACATGCATCTGAGATGGTGAATTTAAGAGATATAAATAAAAAAAAACAACATTTGTTGACTGGTTTAACATGAATCAGCTGTTTTGATAACCCCTTCACCTAAATATTTCTTTTGACACAATTACCCAAGAAAACTATTTGGCCTCCGATTTCATCAAGGCAAATCTTGTTCAGGAACCAGTCAATGACTGTGTGATGTTTGGACATAATTAACATTAATAGGTTAAATGAAACTTTGTTTGTCTTATAATGTCTACATTACTGTTAATTTTGTGTTACTTACTGTAATATCAGAACATTTTTAATATTAGTTTTGTTTTGGCTGAAATCGTCTTGAACGCAGTATATCGATTAAGTTCTCTTGTAAAGGGCTGTTTTCTTTCTTCCACAGACAAAGTTTAGAGGCATATAGAAAAAACACTGTCAGTCCACACTTCTGTAAACGTTAGACTCCAGTATTTTCTATTTCTTTTAAGGTGGTTTAAAACAACCGTCTTATTATCACAACAACCACCTTTTATTTGAGGTAGGTGGCTGTTTTTAAATTAGGCTGGAGATCATCGAGATCATTTCCACTGAAAACCTTATAATTGTGGAAAACTATCACCGACCATGTTTTTGTATGTTGAAATTGGTAAACACTAGACTCATATAAGGATAAGATAATTTGACGTTCCTTCATTTTTATGTAATGGGGTGCGAGGATATCCTTTTCTAACTGTGCTACAATCATCACTAGTTCATATTTTGTAACAGTACCTTAGAAAATTCATTTTTTGCTATTTTTATACTGTTTTTTCGGATTTGATGTAAACACTATCACCATTTTCTATTTTCGTCCGGTAAATAATAATATTGTATTTTGGATTTAAAAATATATTTTTGAATATTAAATTCATAATGCATGTTTAATATTCTCATAATATTTAATATAATTTTAATTTGTGTATATTGCAAACAAAACCGTTATTTTAAGACATTTATGGAGATTTTGTTTTCTTCTCATTATTTTGAGGATTGATTTGGCTAATAAATTGTTTTGATTTTGTGCAAAACTAGTTAATTCTTTCCCACTTGGTCACATGGTTGGTCAATCGGTGAAAGAAATAATTTGCAAAGTTGTGTATTTGTTAAACTGAATATTCCTTTGTTTTTGTTGATTTGTTTTCATTGCAGTGCACCCCATTGGAACCCCGATGTAAAGAGATAGTATTGCCAGTTTGCGGGGTATGACCCCTCCTAAACGGGACTGACTACGAGGGAACCCCGGCATATAGAAAAAGAGCCCAGTGTTTCAGACTGCGGGGGTACAACCTCTTCAAAACTGGATGTCCGTAGTTGTGCGGGATGAATAAATACACAACCCATGTGAACTAAGGTCCACGTGTTGGAATGAATGGCACGCTTCCAATGCGCATATGCAGAAAGAAGATTCACAGTAACTTCGGTATTTAATTATTTCTTATCACTGGGTCGATGCCACTGCTGGTGGACTGTTAGTCCCCGAGGGTATTCATCAGCCCAGTAGTCAGTACTTCGGTGCTGACCCGAAAGCCGATTATTTTTGGAACCTTACAATATCTAATTCTTAGTAAATTTTGTTTAAAACTAAGGAGTATCTCCCTCGTGCAAAGCTCTGTCCTAAGCTGATTTAGGCGTTACATTTAGATCATATTGGTTATTTGTTCTCTATCAGTTTTTAAATATCTGAGTTTCTGATCTTCCAAACGTTTAGATTTTATCTGCACCACTGAAAAGACATAAGTTGTCGAAATGCGCATATGCAGAAAGTAGATTCACAGTAACTTCGGTATTTAGTTATTTCTTACCACTTGGTCGATGCCACTGCTGGTGGACTGTTAGTCCATGAGTTTATTCACCAGCCCAGTAGTCAGTACTTCGGTCCTGACCCGAAAGCCATTATTTTTGGAACCTTACAATATCTAATTTTTTGTAAATTTTGTTTAAAACTAAAGAGTATCTCCCTCGTGCAAAGCTCTGTCCTTAGCTGATTTTGGCGTTACATTTAGATCATATTGTTTATTTGTTCTCTATCAGTTTTTAAATATCTTTGAGTTTCTGGTCTTCCAAACGTTTAGATTTTATCTACACTGAAAAAACATAAGTTGTCGAAATGCGCATATGCAGAAAGTAGATTCACAGTAACTTCGGTATTTAGTTATTTCCTTAACGTTTAAGAACCCTTGAAGCAAGCTCTTTTATTGTTTGGCCCGTAGGTGATCAGCTACAAGTCTACATAACTCGCCTGTTTCGATTTTACCCTACTGTTCCAGTGGCAGTCACAATTTCTCGTCCCATGACTCTTTCACATTCAAAAGTGATTGTTTATTGACAAACTGTTCTCGTCTTTATAAAGGTGAAATATTGCTGAGTAGACTTAAACAATATTCAATCAATCAATCAATTCATTGCAATGCTGTTTTGTATTTTTATTTGTATTGTTTTGATAAATTTAAGGTAGATCGGTAGTCTTCCGCCATTTTGAATTTGTTATTCATACTGTTGTGGTATTATCTGCTTTTTAAGTGCAAATATTTTCATTTGTTATGTATCAATTAATAATATATCAGTGACACAAAAAGCAAAGGATCTACATTGACTTGATTTTACATGTATTTATCTAATGAGGTATGATATTTTGATAATTAAATGGTTTGGAAGAGGATATTTGACAAAGGGAAATAATCTGATAAAAATATTTTATATAGATATCACCAAAATTCACATTTCACATTTTACAAATTATATGAAAAACAAAGTCGGTGATCCCCATTTTTCTTTAATTTTTTGAAAGTATGTTCAAAGGGCTCACATATGACTAAAATAGAAAGAAATCTATGGAATAGTTTTAAACAAAAAAAAAAAAACACAAAAAAAACAAAAAAAAAAAAACACACACAGGTTTTCCCTCTATATTCATTAGAAATATTTGATATCAGTTATTTTAAAATCAAGCACGGCGACCCCCCTTTTTATTTTCTTATTTCAATGCTAATATAATTAGCAAACTTTCCTGAGAAAAAATAGAAAATCTATGAAAAAAATTTGGAGTACCCATCTACCTTAAATGAAATTTTATTGGCTAAAACTGCCGTTCAAATAGATTGACTGATTGACTGCTGCTTAGAGCCAACTTGAGGAATATGTCAGCTATATCGTGGCGTGAACTGTTGATAATGTAATAATAAATATACAGGTAAAAAGTCACTTAGAAGATATTGCTTTGTGCAGATAAAAGGATTTCTAAAAGATAAAATCATATCATAGACAATTTCAGATAAAAAGATCAAATTTGATAAAAATTTAAAAATTGGATGATATGCTTATATTTTACTGCACAAATTAACAGCTTTTGAAAATTGAATAATTTTGTCGCAAGCGACGTTTGTAAATAATTCTTTATCAGATTCAGCTGTATAAAATGTGCGACATGTGTCGGCAACGTCGACAAAGTCAAGTAAAACATGTTGTATTGTGTAAGCATAATTACAGGGAACACACCATTTAAAATATAACCATGAGTATTATATGCCCTATTCGATACCTTGTCAAAATAACTTGCTCCTTCCGATTTTTTCCAGAGGAAGTAGTGAGTTCACCAACTTCTGATTGTATTCCTTGCAATTTATTTTTTATTTGCAAGTCCAATCTGTCCTGCTATAACTTTTGGTATCAGATATTTTTTTCCGAACTTAAATCTGGATTAAACATAACTAACGTATAAAATAGCAAATGACTTTTGTTTTGTTGATAATATGATAAAAATAGGTAATGCATTTTTGTGTATTGATATCACTGAGTGTATGATTAATCATATCGTTGTGAAAAATATTATTTATATGATTGTAATTGATTTGAATCATTATTTTATGATTTATAACATCAATTTGTGTGTGTCTCTACACTGTACATTTTAAAGACCGAAGGTAATAAATCATTGTTGTGAACTGAGCAAGATTAACTCGAGCAAAAACTGATTCTTAGTGCAATTCTATGAAGGGTATAGAATGGTAATGTATTTAATAGTAAATTTCGAATTCATTACGTGTGGTGCTCTCAGTAGCATAATGATTGAAACGACCTGCCTGCCTGGTCAATTTCGGAGGCTACAACCGGGGGAGGGGTAACAAACAGTCTTCTAATTGTGAAATAATGAGTTGTTTTATGTAAGTGAGTTTAAGTTATTTGTTACAATATTGTATTGTCTTTTCATCTTCTTCCATTTTTGCTATCATCATTTTGAAAGCGTTATTTTTATAGATTGTGAAACAACGGCAGTAGAATACCGAAGGAACAAAGGAGAGACATTCACAGAATTCGAAGTCCAAAGACAGGGCAAAAACGATAACACAGAAAACAGTGACGTTAGACAAAAAAACAATTACGTTAGACAGATACAAAGCACAGAAACAGAAATTACAACATTCAGAACAAAGGCACTGACAGTGTGAACTCCGGTGAAAATGTTATCAATTTTGCACTATTTTGGAGCCATTTTTGGTAACAAATAGATTTCTTCCGTCAAGTTTTCTCTCAGTTTCAAGACTGTTAGTTTGTGAATTTGAAGAAATATTGCTATTTTAATTAAAAAACCAGGCCCATGATGATATAAGAAATATTTGTAAGAAAATGTTGCTTTTTTGTCAAATTCAAGATATCGTGAAATCTGTCAATAATCATTTTTTTAAATTTCCCAACTACTTAACCACAAAAACTTTACATTTTTATTTCAAATAGTGGGAACATGGTATATATAAAAACTTAGACAAGAAATCGTATGAATAAGATGCATACTGTTCTTGAAAGTATTTTTTTTATCCCTAGCCCAAACACAAGCTAAATTCTGACTGAGGTCAATTGTCAAAAATAACAATTTTTTCATTGCCAAAAACTACTGGTCATAGATATGAAAAAGAAAGGAAATGTGGTAATAGGTAAATAATTTTAGGCACAATTCGGAAGGGCCATCAATAATATGAATCAATAAAAAAAATTCACTTTTTTTATGTTTTATGAAGTATTCATAAGTGAGATTTAAACGATACATTAGAGGAATACATCCTTAAACAAACAACGGCAGTAGAATACCGAAGGAACACGGGAAGTGAAGATCACAAAAATCAAAGTCCACCGAAATGGCTAAAACGGCAACAGAGAAAAATAATGACAAAGCAAGGACGCCAGACAGCCACAAGGCATGGAAATAAAAAGACGACATTAAGAACTGAAGAACTCATAGCGTGAACTCCTATGAAAACCTGGAGTTACATCAGGTGCTGCGGAAGAGTAAGCATGTCCTGCTCCACTAAGCGGAACCCGTCACACTATCAGTGAGTTAATCCAGGGTTGAGTTAAAACCGGTTATGTCACATCCGTGAAGACGTGAAATCCGTTTTCATTTGGGACACAGAGACGTCAGTTCTGTCAATGATATCATGATGACGGCAACAACGAAACTAAATACCGAAGGAAAAAAAGGAGTGGAATTTATAAAAATCGAAGTCCAAAGACATGAAGGGTTGAAAGTAACAGATCCCTGATTTAGCAGATTTTAGGACAGTGTTTTTGCTCAATTAAATATAACTGTATAAGTAACATGCTCGCAGTAAGTAACGAATCAACTGTAAAATGTACACCCCAAAGGGGAAGTTAAAGTCATCACGTTTGTCATGAGACTGAGATTTCAAACGTCCATCGTCGTGAATGTATATCAAAAGATCTAGGTACGTGGCTGAAGTAGGTGTATCAGTAGTCTTTTTAACTTCAAGGTCATTGGGATAAATCTGGTGGATATATTCCTTGAATTTTGAAATGTTTTTCCAAAAGCAATTTTCAAGATAACAGATATTTTACATGGTCTCTATAGAATATTACGTAATATTCTCGGTAGTCATCATCGGAGACTATAGTAAACGCTCGATCAGCCGCAGTGTTCATGACTAGCAAAATCAGCATTGTCGAGACTTAAAAGGTGTTGTCTTATGAACATTTATAAAAATATTTTTCAAATTACATTCGCACTCGTGCGGAGAAAATAGCCGTTAATAATAACAAAAATACCGAAGTCACTGTAAATATATTTTCTGCATATGCGCAGTTCGACAACTTATATCTCATCAGTTCAGATAAAACCAAAACATTTGGAAGTCCATTGACCGAAAACTTTCAAAAGCTGATAGAGAACAAATAATAAAAATGAACTCTTGCGGAAGAAGTGGCCTATTACAATGTATAACTAACAGATCCCGTATGGCCAAAGTGGTCGGTAACTAAATTGGGTGTGCCTAAAAAAACCCATACTTCGAAGGGTGTACTTTGGTGCAATGGTCAATATTGTTAACATAATGGTTACCATTATCGAATGCTTTGGGCTTATATTGTAGTTTTTTATCCTTTTTATGGGAAATTTTCTTTATTCAACGTATGTTGAATAAAACCCCGTGCTTTTTTCCGCCAAATCTATTTGGAATACAAATCTCGGTGTTTATCTTTTGATCATTAGAGAAAAAAAATTACACCACTTTATCCCGATTATTACCATATTTTATCCACTCTCGATAGTTAAATTCAAAAATTTGAATATGCTCGGCAAGCCTCGCAATTAAAATTTTGAAATTTAACTCTCTCTAGTGGATAAAATATTGTAATGAACGGGATCCAGAGGTGTAATCTATATATATTCAACATCTTGAAACATTTATTTAATGTTTTGTGCAATTATATTGTATTAATTGCCTATGTTTAAGGTCAAGTCACAGTTAATGAACGCCACGTAGTGGTGAATCGACGTCATAGTACAAAGATGTCGGGCGATTTTACTTGCGTTACCTTCTGTATTGCATTGTGTCTTTTCTTACGTTTGATTCCTACTTCAGGTGCGAATTAAGGGGGTGGCTGCCCCTGAAAACGCGAAATATATAAATGTTTAGAGTTAACTCCGGATTGTAAGTCAACATTTTTGTCCCATATTCTCTTTTTTCCCTTGTGCCCCCTAACTTCATACTCTAGATCCACCCTGTACTAAACTGTTTTTGTTTACATGCGTAATTTAAAGCTATCTAAAATATATGACTAGAACATGTGTTTCTTCATTAAAGGCAGAGAACGGTATAGACCAACATTGTGGAAATGGCCATCTGGAGCAAACACGATTGTTCAATTTCAGTAACTCGTAATTATACTAAAATCAGGACTAGATAATTAAAATTATAACAACAATGGATTTGCTAAGTTGCATATCTGAAATGTACCTTGATTCAGTTAATAGATACAATTTTTATCCCCCTCCCAAAAAGGGATAAAAATCAAATCAAGTCAAACGTAAGCATGGTTAGAATTGCTACAATTGTCCACATACATTTATTTTCAAACATTTTTTGTATGATTCAGTTGTTAAGTTAGAGGAATATACATGACTATACATATATTTCAAAATAATTATTTTTATTTGGTGTGATGAGACAAGCAAAGTCGCATGGGACATCTGCTGAAGTCATCGCAGACATACTGCAACTTGAACGATATTTGTATTTTGTTATTCTATTTTCAGACTTTGTGTTTATTGAATTTTATCTACAATGCAATAACAACTGACATATTCAAAAGTCGAAAGATTTCGAGTGTAGCTGTTCTCCAACGTTCAACAGCAAAAAAAATTGTCCAAGTAAACGGATCCCGTCTGCTTCCAAGGACGAGCAATACATAAAAAAGATAACCATATCCTTTGTTTTACATGAAATTAACTTTGTCTTATCATATAAAAACAGGTTTTAAATCTCGACACATTTAAAATTTTTCATGGTTGACTAAGCCAGATCGTTATCTCCTGTAGACATCACAGCAATTATATCCATAAATAAGTCATTTAAATGTGACGTCACAACGGCGTAGGTATAGTTTTTTTTAAATTCTATTAAAACTGCAAGTCCCGTTTTTTATGTTTTTTGTTTGTTTGTTTGTTTTTTTTTTTGCACTATAAGGGTAATTACGAGATATTGAAGTATGTAGC
This sequence comes from Modiolus philippinarum, assembly GCA_002080025.1. Lineage (NCBI taxonomy): Eukaryota > Metazoa > Mollusca > Bivalvia > Mytilida > Modiolidae > Modiolus > Modiolus philippinarum. The sequence goes on along the minus strand of MJUU01057477.1, from coordinate 9,201 downwards.
GTAAGATGAATATATGTTTTGCTCTAATGATAGGGAGGAAAGGTGGGTATCTTTCTCCTTTCCCTTGCCTTATTTCCTTTCTCCTATCTCTTTTTCTTTTCTCTTGTCCCGTCTCTCCTTTCTAAATCCCTCTCGACTTTACCCTGCCCTTTTCTCCCGGTCTCCCTTTCATGCACATTTTCTCTTTTTCTACTGATGTCCTTTCTCCCGCCCTCTCTCCTTTCTCCAGTCCTCGTTTTCCCGGTCTTTCTTTACCCTGTCCGCCACTCTGAAATTTAATGTAAGCAGAGACATAATAACACATGACACTGTTTAAATATAAACGAAAAGGACAAAGAGTTACATAACAGAGGGTTCTCTTCGATTGAGAATGTTGGAATAATTAAAACAGATAATGCTTTAAACCGAATCTCTTGTTTTGCAACAGGAGGAAAGCTGTCAATTTGACAGCAATCCGGGTGTTTTTTTTTTACATGGACAGTATATATTACCCAGAGGTCAACCTTGAATACCCGGAATTTACCCTTTTTTAAAATGGTAATGTTAAGCCTTTCCTTTGAAGTTGCCTTTTTTAAGTTTTATATAAAACGGTTGGAGGTGAAATCCGGCTCTGTCAAATGTGGTACCCTGTTGGCAGGTATTTGACAAAATAATGACTAAATTCAACAATCGGTAATTTTGTCATAAATTAACAAAAATCGAAATCAAAATAATATGCATACGAATAAATGATCAGCTAAATATATAACCTCTGTGGCCTTTTATCTCAAAAACTGTAGGAGATTTGCTTCAGACCAATGAGGCATCCTGTACGCATTTATTTGACAAAAAAAGACTAATACCAGCAACTGATAATTTTTGTATAAATAGTCAAAAATCAAAATTAAAGTCACATGCACACCTTTGATGTATGTAATAATTATCTGCAAAATATAAACATTTTATCTAAAAAATACTGAAGTAGATTTGCTCTAGACAAATGGGGTGTCCTATAGGCAGATATTTGACGTAAAATAACTAAATTCCATAGTTACTGTGAATTTGAATTCTGCACATGCACATTTCGACATCTTATGTCATTTCAGTGCAGATAAAATCTAAACGTTTGGGAGACCATAAACTCAAAGATGTTTAAAAACTGATAGAGACCAATTAACCAATATGATCTAAATGTAAAGCCAAAAACAGCTAAGGACAGAGCTTTGCATGAGGGAGATATTATAGGAATAAAAGTAATTTTGGAGGAGTTTATCGACGTGTAAACGCGGCTGACTCACTCACAAACTAAATAAAGGGCATTATGTAGAGTTTGTGAGTGAAAGGCCGCGTTTACACATCCATAAACTCCTCCAAAATTACTTTTGTCTTATAATTCCAATCCTTTGAACTTTGAACAATGTTGTCATTGATTTTACGTCACCATATACTGCACTATTTGACATCGTAGTGTATAAATGGGCAAGAAAAGTTTATCGAGAAATAACTTTTTGTTGTTCATGACGTTGACCAATGAAATTGGACGTTGCATTACCAATTGGAATTATTCCTTAGTTTTCAACAAAATTTACAAGAATTAAGATATTGTAAGGTAAAATGACCAAGTTCAACAACTAAGTTATCAAAAATCAAAATCAAAGTAGCATGCAAACCTCTGATATATGTACAAAAGATCTTCAAAAAAGGTTTCTATTCTGAAAACTGTTCTAGTTTTGCCCTGCACAAATGATGTACCTATTAGGCAGCCGCCCACCATTTTCACCATTCTTATAACCGGATGTGTCGACGGAAAACGCGGTTAAAAACGTTATATGCAAGCAAGTACTGGCACGATAATAAAAACTGACAGATATAAAATAGGGATTTTGTGAACACCTGAGTTTCACGACAGTTATGTTCAAAACAAGCTGAGATAATAGAATATGATAATCTGCACAACAAACACCTCGTGGGGAGTTGTTTAAGCAAATGCACATGATAATAAAATGTGTGAACAAATGTAAATTGCATGGAAATGAACACTATGATAATATTTTAAAAGCTGAACAAATATTTCAACCCAAGTAAAAATCTTTTCTTGGGTTAAATGCGATGGACTTAAAATTTAAAATGCCGTTATATCCCAACACTCCCAAAATTAAAGATGTGTGGAAATGGAACCGAGTATTAAGACATGCCAATTCCTTTGTACTTGTGTACTGTAAACAAAATATTGCTTATTTGGCTATTCCCGATGGCCACTGGTGTTACTGGTGAATTCTAGGCCGCTTTCAGAATAATTATAATGAAAGATGAAAAAATATATTGCTTAAATCCTTAAACAAAAGAATGGAAGCTGTAAAATGATTCTTGTTTATCACTTTGAAAAGTGTATATGTATGACTACTCGGTACAAATGTATATACCGTCGTTACAAATTACATCCATATCTGGCAAGAAGAAAAAATGCAATGACTTGGCGTCGATAACTTGAGTCGGACGTCATGACCTTCGTTTAAATTTTGTCTAATTTTCAATACTTTTTTAACCGTTGGGCTCCTGCGGGAAGAAAACGAAGTCGGTGACCCTATGATTATTTTGTATTATTTGAATCCGCAGATTAAAAACTTAAAAATATGTGCTAAAGAATAAAATCTATGGATTCAGTTTTTTGATATGACTGTTTTTGTATCAGTAATTATGACAGTTTTGTTTTAGATTTCACTATACCTATATAACCCTTGTGTTTTTAGCGATTTGTTAGACTAAGTCCAATTTTCAATCCTATTTTCTATGGAATCAAATTCCGTGACCCATAATTTTTTACATATTTGGACTCCGTTTTTCAAACTCTATCAACAGTCCATATCAATCGATGGATTTGATCATTTACCGAACCTTGACCTTAAGTTTATCTTTTTCATACATGATGATGTATCACAGTCGCCCATTGGTAAAATGAATTCACTGCAAACCGACAATATTAAATGTGTTATTGCTATTTTCAATGACCCGCGTTGAATAGAAATGTCTTATTCTTTTTTTTCATGCCTTTCCAACCAATGGTTATTTGGACAATGAAAGGATACCGATTGGTTGATTATATAGTGCTTAACGTGTACTCAGCAATATTTCAGCTAAATCAACAAGTTTATCATTAGATTATCACTTTGGGAAAACGAAAGGGCAACGGGACGGGAAATCCTGACTGCTTTGAAGCCGATCACCCACTGACCACTTAAAAAAGAGCTTGTTACAAGGTACTTTAACGTGCAGGACCTGAGTTTACATTCCATCCGAAAAATGGGTTGTGTATTTATTCATCCCGCAGGCTGAAATACTGAGTCCAATTTTATATCCTGTGGTTCCCTAGGAAATGTCATACCCGCAAGCAGAAGATACCAAGTCTTATTTCTATGGCCCTTTGTTCCCTCGGGATGAAAGGGTATCGACAACATAAAGCGATTGATTGATTAAAGTTTAACGCCGAGCGAGTAATATTTCAGCTGTCATGCCGAGAATAAGTCATTCAATTTAAAAATTTAGAATTAAAAGAAGAAAGAAATAAAGGTGGAAGGGACAACCGGGGAAACCAGTTTTGATTGTCACTGGAAATGGGAGAAATGGGTAGGGGCAGTAAATTTAGTCTTCTATACGAGACCCAGTGACTTTGCTCTTCTTAGATAATATAGACGGATCTTTATACTGCATGGGGCGTGGCGTTTCTCATACAGTTCGGCTACAATGGTTCGCGGCCAAGTTTTCCGCATTATGACCTGACTATCCCGCATAAACAAGGCATTCCCCTATCCACCAGCTGGGGACACGCCCAGCAGCTCTGTTGCATGAGACCCTGAAAACCGATTCAGGTGCCAGGCATAATAAAGGTAAGCAATATAACAATACATTTTTTATCATCCTGTTCAGTATATTAAAATTGCAGTGATTAAAGAATGCAAGTCGAACAAATTGTCAATAAGGTAATTTTTTCACATGGTTTCATGTTTTTGGTTGGAAATAGTGCATCCTGTTTTTCATTTTAATTAACACAAATATCTTAACTTTTGAAAAATAGATATCCGGGACGAGTTTTGATCGCCACTGGAAAAGGAGAGAAATGGGTAGGGGCAGGAAATTTAGCCTTCTATACGAGTCCCAGTGAATCTTCTCTCTTTAGACAAAATAGAAAGGGGTCTTTATACTGCAGTGAGCTTGGCGGTTCTCCACACAGTTTGGCTATGAAACCGGACTGCTCAGGGCACAAATACCAAAAGATTTCCATTTCCATACTTTATTATGATATACAACAAAAATAACCCTGTAACAACAATATTAAACAGGTAAGTATATAAAACAGACTATAGACACGACATAATGAAATTGACATTCAAACAATACACATTCGAATCAATAAAATCAATACACAATAAGTACGTGAATAAGCGATCCCGTGTATAATTGAAAATAGCTTTCTCTAATGGTAAAAATACATAAATTGAAGATAATTAAATGCTGAATTCGTTGAAATTAAAATGTGAATTATCAATAAAGTAAATAAAGTTGCATGGATGATTTCCTGTACATTTACATTCCATATTCGTTACCGCTGTCAACATGTTTATATTATATCAAGATGAAGGATAGCAATCAGTTTTCTTACTATAGTACATGTGCGCGACATCGCACTATCGTGACGAAAGTAACACAAAAATACAAACTTTAACCANTTCCTCAAACCTTCTGATATCCTCTATATGTACAGGTTGAAGTTCGCAAAGAAGACTGTTTGGTGCTATAGTTACAGTTCTTGTAGAAATATTGGTAATGTGTACATCTGTAGTTCTTGGTGGGCTCTTGTCAAAAGAATATTGAACAATAGTGGGAGTGATATCAAGATCAAGTGGAATGGTTGATCTGTCAGTAGGCTGGATAAGTGCACACACAGGATGGTATGGTTGTGTCTTGTCCAAATAACCGGATATAACTATCTCTGAGTTTGGTTCAATCAAGATGTTCTGCGTCTCGGCTGACTTGATTATTGCTAACTTATTCTGTTGTCTTCGTAGATTCTTTTCCCTCAGTGTTAAGCATCTAAGTGCCATATATACTGGGGTAAATAAATGAGCTTCCTGTAAATATCTATCTCCATAATTATTATGCAAAATATCTAGGAAAGAAGAAAGAATGTTAGTTCCTATCAAGACTGGNCATCATACATCATTACACATCATAACAGGTCTGAAAAATACATAAGTAAGGGGATTCTCACTACTTTGTATATCAATAAATAATAACATTCTGCTATTCGACTAAATTCAAAATGCACAGTACTTTAAGATAATTTCTTTAAACTCAGTATTATGAAAAATAGCATATTGACCGTATTATATGTATCAACATAACTTCTACTCTGTACACGGGTGCCTAATACGTTAAATTAAAAACAAAAAGGTATCTGCCTCGATCAAAATATCTAAATTATCCATAGGCAGTGATTACTAATACTGACTGTCATTTAAATAGTTTAGTCATTAAATTGATAAAATAAAACTAACATTCATTCATTCACTCGATCATTCATGCATCTGTAAAAATATAGAGACGTCAAGGTCTAAGTTTCCAAAATCACAAAAATACCNCTGCAGAGCCTGTATCAAGTAAAGCGGTAGTACTAATACCTCCTACAACTACATTAACTTCATTTGAAGTTCCAATCAAACCTGAAAAATAATTTATATTTTTGGAGCGTCGGTTGCTAGAGCCACACATATGCCCCTCTATGCTGGCCTCTTGAAGTTTAAATTCGCCCGTCTGCTGTGATCAAGTCTCACTCGACAACCTATTTGAATATGCCCTTTTTGGCCGCATCGCCAACATGTGACATCATCCATACGTGTCTGTCCTCTTGTGTTACCGGTATTCTGTTGTGGGCGTCTATTCTATTGACCATAATTTCCATACTGATCAGTGCTTCTGTCACCTGAATTGTAATTCTGATCATTACGTCTGTTATCTAAAGGGCCGTTGTAATCATTCCTTCTGTAAGGTCCATTATAATTGTTCTGTCTGTAACTATCTCTATTATATGTACTAGTCGATCCACCTGTGCTTCTACCCCTTGAGTTTGGCTTTGGATTCTGTGGCTGATAATTTCTGTTCTCTTTAATTGACTGGATGTCAGCTGCCATTTGTTGTATGGTTAAACGTAAGTCATCATCAGCNCAAATAAGGTATGCAAGTATGAAAAATAACTATAGTCTATTTCACAAAGATCAATAAAGTGATCCCATGAAAACGTAATTAAAAATATTAATAAATATACAGTTAATGGTTAAACGTAAGTCATCATCAGCTGATTGTGGATTCTGTTTATTTCCTTGGGCCATCTTAACATGGGTTGATTTGGTTTCCTTCTTTATGATGTCCGACTCGTGATCTCTCATTTCCTTCTTCAGTTTCTCAAAGTCGGTGATCATATAATGCAGGTGCCCCGATGTATCCTTCAGTGTCTTGTTAAGTCCACTCCAGAACATGGAACACAACTTCTCGTTCATGTCTTCAGGACGGACCATGTTCCTCTCTTTAGCCTTGAAAAGTATATCTTCAAGTCGGTTTGCCCAAGTCGTAACACTCTCTTCAGGTTTCTGCTTTGCGCTGTAGAAGTCTTCCATCAGCTTGTCTCTCTGGACAGAAAGTCCATATGTGTTTTCCAATCTCTGTAGTAATGTATCCAACGATGCATCAACTCCCAGTCTCATTGCTACTCGGGCTGCATCTCCTTTCAGTGAACGACGCAATGCCATTTCCATTAAGTGTGGTGCAAGTTTGGATTTCTTTAAAGAGTCGACTTCATATTTCCAAATGTCGTACTGAGCTTCACCCTTTCCAGGCTCTCCAAAGAAGGTAGATATCTTTGGGTAGTAGTTGGCTATCTCACGACCTGTGATTAAAGGTGCTGGATATGATACTGTTGGTGCTGTGGAAGTGGGTTGTGTAGCAGGTGCTTGAGTGACGGCGTCACTCCCATCATTGGTACCAGTAGTAACAGTATCTGGTTCTTTAGTCTCTGTTTTCATGGTAGCTGCCACATACTGAGTCATCCATTCTCTAAGAGCTTCAGGGCTAGTTACTTTAGGTCGAGTACCCAGCTTCTGGAAAACAGCTATTAATTCTTCCTGTTCTTCTTGTGACAATTCCATGTCCCCTAACTCCTCAGGATCTTTTGATGCCATAATAAAATGATATAAAATAATACCTGCAAGTCAATGAAAACAAACAAAAATAGTTCCTATAAATATAAAGGACTGTATAGAATGGTCTTTTCTATCAACTGGCTAGTGAACCTGTAGTAAAAATTATCTGGATTCTCTCTGTAATAAATATTAAATTCAAAATCTATATCTATCAGGATCAGAGAATCTGTATAGAATAAATAGTATTAATACAGGCCAATATCATGCACATATTACTCATGTGAAGGTATATGTTGTGTATACTCATGGCAAAATTAATCATAGGAATGTATACTCATGGCAAAAGTAGTCGTTGGAATGTATACTCCTGGCAAAAATTAGTCATGGGAATGTGTACTCATGGCAAAAAAAAAAAAGTCATGGAAATATATATACACATGGCAATAACTAATTTGTACTCTATATCAACACAGTTGACTACAAAATCAATGCTGAAATATAAACATCAATGGATATGCAAACAAATAATTACAAATGTCAAGTTGAAAATAAATCAAACACCAATATATAAATACTCTTTACTGTATGACTTGTTACTTTCTTGTTACTGCTTACAACTCAATATGTATTCTATTATAAAAGGTATTCTATTACAATAGATATTCTATTATAATTCAAGTGATGTTGGTATTCTATTACAACTCAAGTACAAGTATAATATATCGGTATTCTCTGCTGTATCTCGGTATTCTTTACTGCAGTCAGTATAATTCTGTTAATAAGTATTCTTGTTACTTGTTACTTTACTATGCTATTGTTAAACTATGTGTTCCTTCTAACTATGTTCTACAAAATACTTGTTCCACTTTTTGGACGCACAATTAAACGTATGAGTTAGATCTACACTGGTATCATCTCAAAGTTACAACTTAGTGATAAGGTTTTAATCGATGATACTATTTGTAATACTGCAAAGTCTATGTGTGATATAGCTGTTGCGTCTAATATAATAATACAAATACACAACAATTCTACCTGTTTTAATATACTAGCCAGGAACTGTTTGTCTCAAAATATCGCGACTGTAATGTTGCAAAATATCGCGGTTGTAATCNAACAAATGTCACGGTACAGCTGTACGAAGCGGTGTAATGCAAAAGTGACAACTTATTTTTACATAACTACAGCTAGCAGGTTCTTCAAGTAATAATAAAATAAAAATAAATAAATCTATTTACAAATAAACAAGTGATTCCAGGTGAGGGTCAAGTATCAATAATCAAAGTTGAAAAGGCTAAAGCTCAATCAACAAACACAAGTCCAAGTTGAAAAAGACAAGTGAGAGAAAAAAAATAATAATAATAAATTATCAAAGTCCAAGTTCACACTAAGAAATGGGAACTAAATATCAAAGTCCGATAGACAATGTGCAACTAGATGTGTAAGTACAGTACCCGATCTCAAACGAATAAACTAAACTTGAGTCAACTTCACATAGTGCAAGACCTCAATGTAAACAACTAAGTACCAAAACCGGATGTACCTAAATTCTGAACCGGATGTCGTCAAGGGAGGGGGGTATAAAAAAAAAATATATGTCCCCAATTCAATATCACTCTAAGTTCATACACACAAAAATATATACACTCAGTACGTAAATCACAAGGACATTAAACATAAATGCACTAAAGCTAGATGTTACATGCAAAGCAACACAAAAATAAAGCTGACAAATACAATGCAAAAAAAAAGTATCATGCAATAAGCTATTAAGCAATGATTTTTTTAAACAAAAATAAACTAAATCGTAAGATATTGTTTCTAAATTCAAGCTAAATAAACATGAATATGCTGAACTCAAATAAACATAAATGCAAATAAGCACACAAACACAAAGTTACCTTAATTTAAAACATGTAGTCAATCCAGAAAACACAAAATCCAACGATGGTTTGTTGACAATCTAGTTGAGTGTCGATCAGGATCTATAAATAGAATAGGTGATTTCCGCGGAATTCAAGTCACACACACC
>MJUU01057469.1:4878-24429 GCA_002080025.1 Modiolus philippinarum | reverse complement strand
TTTTCTTTCAGTGTCGCCATGGTAATCTGGAAGATTTTAACCGGACTTTTTGTTTCATGCATATTTATAGTAGGGGTAATGACTGGCGAAAGGATTAATATCACAATGAGTGATTTAACTAAAAAGCAGATAGGTGATGGAATAAAGGAGTTCAAGAATGTTGTCGATGGAGTAGAAAAGATTGCCCAAGTTAAGATGTTCGTCGATAGGATCACACAATTGTCAGGATTTCTCGGAGTTACAGGTGGACTTATTTCATTTGCATTGTTGTTTATCCCTCCAACAGAATCGAAAGAGCTAAAATTCATGAAAAAAGCTTTTGCAGAGGTCAATTTAAAACTTGATCATATATCAAGTGAACTGGACAGCATAAAATATTTGATAACACTCGAAACACAAAAAGCTCAGTATATAGATTCGGCGTCAAAAATCCTTTTTGCGTACGACAAGTTTTCAAACTATATTGAAGAAGTGACAAACGTCCCTTGCTCAAGCAAAAGGCAGTGCACAAGAATAAGACTGAGAATATCGGAATCATATATTACAAGTTTTAACATTAAATCGGATTTATATAAAATTGTAACAGGGACGGCCAACAAAACATCTGTATTTGGAGATTCATTGTTGGACTTGATCAAAAATACTTATAAATGTGATGTTCACAAAGTACTTTTATTTGCAAACGGAGTGATAAAGTTGGCTTTTAAAGCACAACAAGTGATACTAGCACATGAGAAGTTAACAGGTACTAATAGCAGTATCGTCTCTAGTATGAAAGCTTGGTTGGAAATGGTTAACAAGGTTAGAAGGAGGGCAAACGAGATCAAGTTGGATTGTTATAGAAACATTGATAAATACATAAAAGCAGACGTAGAGGATTCTATGTTTCAAACAGATTTTGATTCTAATAAAAACGCCGCGAAAGAGTTGAAGTCAAAACTTGGTAGAAAATATCCCTGGCTTTCCTGGACGGTTATTTCCTATGGAGCCTATGGTGGTAAACATCATTTCGGGTTTTCTCGTTTCCTTAATATGCCAGGAAAGGACGCCAGACAACGTGTACTACGGGTTATAGCCCAAGATAAGGGATCATATGTTAATCAACGCAAACGATTTTTAAAAGCTTTAGATGAAATTTTGCATGAAAGATATTACTGGTACGATGCCGAAACATTGTATAATAGCCTACGAGAAGATCTTAACAAAGCAGGCGTTTGGGGAACACTGTCGTCTTTCATTGTATTCAGAGATGTTGACGATTTGGAAATTGTGTCTGATGATAGCCATTTCTATCATGGGGCACCAAAATTTAGGTTTTATATGTGGAGGAATCTGTTTAATAGACCTGTTAAAATTTTTGCAGCTTTCAGATCAGTTGAACAAATAACACACACAGCATGTAATAGAACATGTAGTAACAGGGGATTATGTCAGATATTGCCCCATTCCTCAACAAGTTTTTGTTATTGTTACGATTATGCCCAAGGAGAAAATTGTGAATTTCATGGGGAGACAAGTCTGGCTTCAAGTGTTGACGACATGCTTGCTGTAACTGCACGAATTCCTAAAATGACAGATGTGTACTATGAAATTTTGGACATGCGGGCTTTTCTTGGAGCATCACTGAATAACATACAAAACTCAATTTCGGTGTTAGAATTCAAGTTAAATGAAAAGCTAACACGTGAATTTGATTGGTCAAATCTACTAACTATGTACCATCAACCCATAAGGGATTTGAGATATTATTTGAAAAAATTTCAAGCACTTAACCCATCATTACCGTCGTATCTCAATGAAAGTAAAAGTCTAGCGAAAGATATTCTCGGATCCAAAGGCATCGAAAAATGGGTACATGAACTGAATTTTCTGATAATTGGAGATTCACATATTCTGTTGAAACATAAGCCCTTGCTTTATATTTTGATGGACAGACATAAATCTCTTGCTTGTAGACCAAGATACAAAGATTTGATGGATAGTGCATGGCGTCAACTGATCGTCTTACAGAACCAGGCGTATATAATCTGGGCTCAAGCAAAATATTTTTTACAACAATCGTCCGAGGAGATAAGGTCATTATACCATACAAGGATTGAAAGTCAAGAGTCCTTCATGAAAAAATCTACATGTGAGATGCAAATACCGAATTCGGCAAATGTCCGTTGTTCTGGTGGATTTTATGCTTATCCGGGGTTAACGTTAACAAATATTTGTAAAAAGAATTTCTATTTGGTCGGAAGCAAGTCAGTTTCATGCAATGCAGGGACGTCAAGTTGTCAGCCATGTAACTGCAATCCAGAAGGCTCTTCGGGTCAAGAATGTGAGGATCAAACAGGTGAATGCAACTGTAAAGACAATTACTATGGTCCAAAGTGTCGTGATAGGGACTGTGTATGGTCAAATTGGTCAACATACGGATCTTGCACTAAAACTTGTAACTATGGAGGGTTGATGACACGTTACCGTATAGACGCGGTGAAAAAGGGTCAGGGGAAGGATTGTGTTGGAGAATTTAGCCAAAGTGTTTCTTGTTTTAATAGCTGCTGTCCCGAATTTTATCATTGCCCAAAACATAAGAAGTGCCTATCTGAAAGAGAAATTAAGCATAAGTCTCTTGTGCATTCCATACCTTTATCGAAGATTCATTTAGGTTTACTAGTTACTTGTCATGATTTGTAGTACTACTTGATTACTCCTTTTAGTTATCTATCATTCCAAACATTGCAAATACATCTGTTGGATAGATTTTTATAAATGACATTTTCTTTGACTTTTTATTCAGCAAGTGCTTGCTCAGGATATGGTAAAAATAAAGGTTTAAAGAGAACAACTTTGTAAATATTTTTGTAGTTAAGGATGGTCACTCCTCAAGTTCAGAATGTCAAGGCTTTGAAGTCAGTATGCTTATTTAATAGAACATCGATCATACATCATTTTAAGCAAAAGATTTTGATAGGTCATTGTGCTCGTTTTTGAGATTAAAGTGCCTGAAACTTTGGCGGGAAACCGAACTCCTCTAGATTTTTCATTTACTTTGCATTAGGGCAATCGACCTTTGAAATACAATGAAGATATATCAAGAATTTCATCAAATTTTGTCAGAAGTGTATTCAAGGTGTATACAAACATATTTTGAAAAGAAAATTTGGGGTCAGTATGCAAAATTTTCTAATGCATCATGATGGATAAAATATGAGAATCCCGAAAGTCAGAGACAGTTTCAAAAACCTGAGAAGTGACCATCCTTAAATTCAAAGAATATGACAGTAGGGGGCAGACATAACTTGGGGAGTAGTCATGAGAACAGTCCTTAGTTAACTTAAAGTTAACTTGGAGCATTAATAGAATTCTGATTGCTCTTACGAGGCATAGAATTCTGACTGCTCTGACCATTCATATAGCCCTAATTGCTCTAACCTGTCCTAGAGTCCTGACTGCTCTGGCTTGTCTTACAGCCGTGAATGCTCTAACCTGTCATAGAGCCCTGACCGATCTAACCTGTCATAGAATCCTGACTGCTCTGACCTGTCATAGAGCCATGACTGCTCTGACCATTAATAGATCACTGACCGCTCTAGCCCCCGAGAAGATAAAATGAATTAATCAAGAAGTATAAGTCAAATTCGATTTCATTCAAAGTCGGTTAAGTAAAACAATACAAGACCTGTACATACTCTAAATTTAGTAATAGGTCATAACAGTCAGCATTGTATGACAGGTAAGAGCGGTCAGTAGGTCAGAGCAGTGAGGATTCTATGACAGGTAAGAGCGGCCAGCAGGTCAGAGCAGTCAGGATTGTAAGACAGGTAAGAGCGGTCAGTAGGTCAGAGCAGTCAGGATTGTATGACAGGTAAGAGCGGTCAGTAGGTCAGAGCAGTGAGGATTCTGAGACAGATTCGAGCGATTAGAGCTCTATGATCAGAACAGGTCAGAGCAGTCAGGACTCTACGACCAGAATAGGTCAGCAGAGTCGGTAAGTGTCAATCCGGTAATATCTCGGGGTCTTTTGAAATATGTCCATCTTCACCTGTGACACAGACACATTGTAACGATCAGTAAATTCTTCGTGACGACCATAAAACTTTTTGAGTGATAATAGAAACAGTGATTGAACATAACCCTGGCTAAGTTGCTTTAGAGATAGTAATTTTGCTCTGTTTGCGAAATCGACGTACACAAGTACATGTACGACTGTAACGAATGAGCTGTGAAATGAAGAGTACATATGCTGGAGATGCTGGTATATTACTACTCAAAAATTGGAAGTTCACAACTGGAAAGTCAATATGATCACGTTTGTCATAAAGTTCGGATTTAACCGACCCGATTTGTCGATATAAAGGTAAAGGTCCAGGTTTGATGCTGAAGTTAACTTCAAAACGGTCCTAAGTCATTCAGAGGAGTTTTTTATGACTGGTTCAAGCTAACTTGGTGAGAGGTTATGTTTCCCCTTCTGTACGTTATTATAATTGCATAGTGGTAAAACCTTTTCCAGAAAGAATTGGATGTGTTTGCTGCAAAGTAATGCATCACCGATAATGTAAACAAATGTGTCAAAAATCAAAGGCAATAAAATGGTTTTGTAGGAAGGGACAGACAAGGAGAAAATGTGAAACTTTTTGTCGCTTGACGAATTTTGAACAGATATATTATGATAATAGGGGGTTATTGCCAAAAATATAAGTCGCGGGGCTGTAAATTGTCCCGGGTCTGTTTTTTTTGCCAAAAAAATATTGGCTATTAACCAATCGAATGCAGCTTACATTCAAAGTCATCAAACTCGTAATGACCGTAGAGTACTTTAGAGTTTAACCCCCTTTCATTTCGTTAAAAGCATAATAATTAAGGTAGATAGATACTGTTGCGCAGCGAAATTCAATCGCGTATTTAAGAAATACAAAGTCCGAAAAGGGGTAGGTTTGATTTTCGGGCCGGAACAATAATTTGACAGGTTTTCTTTAATGACGTGGATTTATTTAATAACGTGATTTTTGATTGCGATTTTAGAATTCCCCCTTTCCTCGATCTTGCTTCGGTATTCGTTTGTCGATGTACTTTATTGAATGACATATCTCAAACGTCAGATTTGCTCCATTTTGCCGCGAATTAACACCCTTTTCAAGCAAAAAATTCCGGAAAATTTGTAAAATATCTTTGTTAAAAGCGCGACGACATATTTTTCGGTGTAACCAGCCAGTACATCATATTATCATCCTTCCCATGGTTATATCAGCCTGCAGAGCCTTTCCGCAAAAGCCATATCCGGTTGACCCGGATATATCAGAGGTTGACCTGGATATATCAAGCGATTATCCCAACGTTTTTCCCAGCTTTCAAACGAAATCACCTCTATTAAGCTGAGTTTTCGGTAATAAGAATTGTCCGGTTCAGAGTTCGCGTATATGTGGTTTAGTCCGGTTGAATAACGTTTTGTCCGGTTGTAAAAATGTCAACAAAACAGAATTTTCATCAAAAAACATGTAATTAACAGGTAGATATTCCCCTTGTTACATACATTTATTGATCATTTATTCAGCTACCTCTTGGCCAAAATTTGGTAAAACTATGCAAAAATGAGCGTATAATTTAGTTTGGTAATAAAATTTGATCACTAAATAAACCTATAATTTCACCTTTTCTAGAAATGATACTTTATATAAAGGTATTAGAAACTACATATATAATATATTTAAAATCTTGAAGCTCATTAAAGCGCAGAACACAAACAAAATGCGTTTGAAAAAATTAAGGATAATGTTTTGGTACGGTATGGATAATGTTTAAACACGACTTGGAGTTCCGTTTAATCCCGGTTTATGATAATGTTTAGGTAGAAAGATACACTATGAATGGGTGCTTTGTTTAAGTTTCAGAGTACCGTATATTCGAAATATAAACATGTACATACCCTTAACATGCATATTAAATAGCATAAACACCGCCGTTTGTGCAAACATCAATTTACATTTAGATCATATTAAGTATTTGTTCTTAATCAGTTTTTGAACATCTTTGAGTTTATGGTCTTTCAAACGTTTAGATTCATCTGCACTGAAGAGACGTAAGTTGTCGAAATGCGCATATGCAGAAAATAAATTTACAATAATTTCGGGATTTAGTTATTTATTATTGGACACAATAAAGAAATACTTTGATTATCTCCTCTGAAACCTTGTAACCACTATGATTTGAGAGATAGTTACGATGTTTTCATTTCGCAAATGATACTGGATATTTTTGAGTAGAACCAGGGTTTATTAAAGAACTGCATGACAAACATCGACTATGGCTTAACACCGAAGTTAATGTTGGCAGTGTGACGGATGCCACGCGGGGAGTAGATTTTTTTGCGTGGGTTCACATTGTAAGTGCTTTAGGTTTGTATTGTTCTTGTTCATTCATTTGTTGTTTTATCTTAATCATGTTGTCTCCATTTGTGAGATTGACCTGTTTTTGGGGGTTTTGATTGTGATTTTTCCTTCTTTTCTACCTATTTTGCTACGGCATTCTTTTGCAGATGTACTCTGAAAATATGAAACAAAATATCAAAACTCACTGCTACAAAAATTTCGTTCGTATACGAAAAAAATAGATAAATAAAATAAAATTATAATAATAAAAACCAGGACAAAAATTTCGTTTCATTACGCAAAAAAAATTAAGTAAAATAAAAAAAAAGTAAAAACAAGGCCTTCGTCTCGAAGCATAGTTTATGGTATTCAATCTTGGACATTAAGTGAGAACCGAACCGGCAATAAAATGCGAACAATCCAAGGACAACGACAACATCGAAAAACAAGGAAACAGCGACATAACATTCATGAATATGGCACAGAAAAAATGAAGGCACCCAACACATACAAAGATGAACAACACGGACCAAATAAAAACCATGGGTGAGATCAGTAGCATCGGTAGAGCAAGCATCTCCTGCTTTCCATAATACAATCGCCGTGTTCAACACTTCTGCACGAAAATCGATTTTTTTCTAGGAAAAGAGCGTTCCAAGCCCCGGAACGCCCCCAAATCCGGTTATGCTGAGTTCCATGGCAATGGGCTATCTTGGATAAAGTACAAACATTCTAAAAGTGACAATGATGATGAATTATGGTTTAAATAAGAAAAGCTGTCTCAGAGATCTTCTTCAGTAAAGCTTACGTCGGACTTGTGGTTGACCAATGCCAAGAGCTCACCCAGGCTGTGCAGATGAGCTAAAACGCGTTGAACGTTCAAGACGCATCTCTCGTTACATTCAATTTGCTACTTCATAGAAGTTTTGGTGGGTAAATGTATATACTTTTCATCAATTAGCATTATAATGATAGTTATATATGTTTTATCCCTTACAATCTTCAGTGGGGCTACACTGAGTCTCTTGAATTTTCAACGCGTTTCCAGTGGCAGATTTAGGGGTGGCCCGGGATGGCCCGGCCCCCCTCTTAGGTTGGAAAATATTTAAAATTCCTAGTGGTTTAAAAAAAAAATTGGGTTCCGGGCCCCCCTTTTGAAAAAATTATGGGTCGGACCCCCTCTTAGCAGAATGTCTGGATCCGCCACTGCTTTCTCCTTTAGTTGTATTTCCAACCTGTATATAATTTGAAATTAGCTATGACATATAGTTTTATTCAAACATATCTAAATACATAACAGAAAGCTGCATATAAATGAACGTAAGTTTTCAAATTTCAGTTATACATACATTTTAAATTAAAAAAATAAACAAGACAAAGTACGACAAATAAAAAGAAATAATTTTCAGGACTCCGTCATGTTGAAATAAACATGTGGTGGACTAGAAAACAAGTAAATTCCACTTTTATAAGCAAACAGTATTCATTTATAAGTAGTAGAGTCATAAGAAACGATAACGATTTAAAAAAAATAACCATTTGTTGACATTTTCAATAGTAAAAAGCACAAGCTATAAGGCTTGAATCATGACCTAAACGTTATTCTCAACCGACCTAAACATTACTCTAAAACATGACTAAACCGAATCCAACGGAAATGGAAAGTTACCAAAACGTTATCCAGTAAAAGTAAAGCGCCAGTTTTCTCATAATTATGGATGCAAATCTAATAAATGATTATCCCTGACAAAATTGTAAGTGAACGGGTATTCAAACTTAAATTTTTATTCAAATAAATCGTTACTTAAAAACGCTGATAGGGGAAAATTAATGGAATATCAACATGCATTGTAATTCTGGAAATACACAACCTAAATAGACCCCGTTTTGGCAGCTGGTAATATTGACAGTATTGACGCAAAAAAAAAAAAAAAAAAAAAAAAAAAAAAAAAAAAAAAAAACACCATATTTGAATTTATTGGTACACTATTTTCGTTTATTGATACTCAGGTAGATTTTCTCGTGTGTTATTGAACATGAATATCGATCGAATTTTAGCGAATTGAACCGGACTTAACCATTTATACGCGAATTCTGAACCGGGCAATTCTTATTGCCGAGAACTCAGCTTAAAAGGGGTTGAAATCAAACGGATAAATTTAAAAATCTATTGCATTTGCTCTTTCCAATTAGGTATTCAAAACAGAATAATGATTTCACAGATAAACTAGACGTTAGAAAAATTGTAGAAAGTGGGTGGTTGATATAACTTGCAGAGCTTTGACGTTTTCACATTATGGCGTCATAAAAGCTCCATGGAATCCCGAAAGATTACTGCAACATTCAAAATCTTCATTATTTCGAGTAATTCGGTCAAAATATTCATCTAGTTACAAACCGTTGCCAATAAAATGATTAAAAAACTACGAAACATGTTTTTGAATCTGAAAATTGCCGAAAAGGCGAGAACGGCATGTACGTCGATTTTCCCGCGCATTTTTGGGAAAATTTGAAACCTCAGTTCAATGATTACAAATCTATAATATAAAATAAAGGATGATAAAAGGGCTTTTGACAGCTGATGTGTTCTTAAAGGTTACAGTGCTGAGGAGAAAACTGGTAGCACCCCGTTCTCGCACCTGCATGGCCTCGTGTGGCCTGCGGCAAAGGATTAATTCTACATTGATCATATCTCTGTTGACCAGCTCCGTAACGCTGCATATTTCATGTGATTAATCTTATTTAGAATACAACATAAATCCAGAAAATTGCCTTGCAGAATCTGAAACGACGAAGCAATGTTTTTTCATTCAATGTAAACAAAACGCAGCACTCCACTACAAACACAAAAAATGTAGCCCCTTTTTAAAAATACCCACTTCTCTGCAAATAATGAACTAACCAGACAAAAAATGATGCGTGCTTAAAATTATTTCATGTTTGTTAACAATAAAAACAAGGAAACAAGAGAAAAATCAAATTTGACTTTTTCCCGCAAAAAGTTAGAGAAAGGGCTTTCTGCAGCGGTGAATGTCGTCGACGCGAAGCTAGGAGTAAGACGTCAGCGCTGTTTCGGAGCCTGGGTAAAAATCGACTATGCGGCACCTGGTGGTCAAGTTCGATAACTCTGTAATCACTAATTTCTGTAAGCGTCTTATAGGTGTAACACAACTAATTCGCAACCAAGTCAGGCACATATGTGAATATAGTCCTTATTTGAGACGACGTAGTTCCGAAGAAGTGTCTATAGCGTCGTAGATTAAAGACCAAACCAACTTATCATTTCCACTGTTGATTTTTTCATGAAACTTGGCATAGTCATTCTTCAAGGTATTTGGGACAATTTTCAAGAATAAAAAATATAGGTCACCGAATTCGTTTTGTTGCTATAGCGCCATGAAAAGTAGCTAAATTTGGAAGATGGAGAAATGAGAAGGTCAACTTCAAACCCTTGCCATTTCGGTAATAATAGTTGAAATTGCAAACGGATTTCTGTATTATACTCCGGTAAGTCTATAGATTTCAATTCTATTGAGGAACAAACTTTTAAATGAAAGATTGGTGATTATTTCAACGGTTAATTACTTTCCCGTGCAAAATATTAGACATTTTTGTTATCTTTTATATTAAATTGTGAAAATTCTGCTGTTGATTCTTTCCTCATATTGTCAGAGCATGTATAGTTGTTTGTATTAATTAGAATAAGGCAATAAAAACAATAGGTCACCGAACTCATAAGAAAGATATAATGGAATATAACGACAAAAATTGACTTTTTCGGCCACACGTCGCTTGATTTTTTCTTTCAATGAGATGACGTCACAGTAATAGACGTCGAAAGTTAGAGTATCGATAATGAACACCGAAGCAATAATCTAAAGATGAATTATTTTTTGTACGGCAGTGTACTTTATTGACACTTTCTTATTAATAAGCGTGATTTGAGGATAACGAAAAGAAAAGGAGATGTTGCATTATTTTTACTACATTACGAAAGAAAAGAAAAAGATGGTGTTACATTATTTTTTTTGTACATTTTTTTGTTTCAAATGTTTTCCTGTGTTGTGCTGGATATCGTTTTGTAATCTTCATTGGAATACTGAAGATGTATTAGCGGTTGAATGAACTATTTTATTCCGCAGGAAATCGGGATTTGCTGCCCCTTTAGGGAATGATCATTCGGGACTTGAAAGTTATTATCTCGGGATTTATCCTTTTGACTCATTTCTTTGCATATAGTATAATGTACATTATTACTATTTATAAAGATGTTGCTCTAATAATGTCAGACCTTCAATATATTTCATAGGCTTCATTTTATCATTTTTGTGTTTTGATACAACAATTAAAAAAAAAATGAAAATATTTGTTTCCCTTCCCGCTAAGTAAAAATATTTTGAGCAAAACAAATGTTGCTCTCCCAATTTGGAAAATTGAAAATCCAAATAACCAGACTTTAAAATTGGACTTCCAAGTTCGGGGCTTTTGTGTAGAAGGGGAGAGAAGGGGTGTTAGCCTTTACCCCCTCCCCGATTTTTTCGGTGAAAGCCCTAGTAAAAGTTGATATTAGTTTTTATAGTTACTAAGATTGTTTCAAATAACCATCGATCAACTTACGGTAAGGCAACCAGAAAAACGTGCTGTAACTTTTTTTCAAAATATGATGAATCAATCTAAATAAGACAAGAAAACCAAGACCGAAACATGTATTCTTAGTTACTAACATTCTAAATTAATTTCAAAATTTTAAGATTTTGAAGGGCTTTCGAGAAATCCAAAAATATTATGAAGTTTTTAAAAAGTTCGGAATCAATTTCCGCCAATCTGAAAACATGTGACAGCTAACATTCTGGTAGTATTTGTAACGGGAGTTGATTTAAACATATTTATTTGCTCAAAAATGCAAAAGGGGTTACACACAAGTTATTCCAACTTATAAAAGCCTTATACCACATACAATATATTGGGGCTTTCGATATAAGCTCCATAAAAAAATGTCCCAAGGACACACGGATTTTTTTCTTTCATTTTCGCCGATTATTTCTTTCATTTGCGCTGATTTTTACTTGTTAATTTCGTGTCAAATACAGGTACATTTTTTTGGTATTTTTGTCATTTGTTCACACTAAAAAAATGTCATACTGCACGATTGAAACCATACCAGTTTGTCAAGTACGAAGTCAAGGCTATTGCAGTTTACATTTTTATGTCTCTTGTTTGTTTGTTTTCTATTTTGGTTTGTATGGGTTTTCAGCAGTATTTCATCTATATCGCGGCGGTCAATTTTAGAAGTATAGGAAGCCGGAGTACCCGTAGAGAACTGCCGACCTTGGGCGATTTTAAGGGATTTGGACCTTGCCGAACTATATAAAAAGTGTTTAATTAAAGCGTGCTATGGATCGTTCTTGAGACAATCCTTGCATATAGTGTTAGAGCCGAAAATTTGGTCCATGCTATTTTTCCCCTCGACCGAGAATCGAAGACCAGACCTTTCGTTCCGCGACCCAACGCTGGTTTATGAGATAAAGGTGTCGCAGTGTAAAAAAAAAATATATCAATTATAGGACTCCATGACGAAAAATTTGTATATTTGGTGGATGGTCGGCGGCTCGCACAATAACACAGGAATATTGCCAATTCTTTTCATATGTGATGTTTAATATTTGTTATACGTGTTGTTTATTTGTCACAAACATTTAATGTTTTATGACAATAAAGAATTTTAATTTGAATCCTTAATTAGATATATATACAATATATGTACATTGTCGGAAAATATAAAATTTATTTGACGAGCTTTAGAAACAGGTAGAAATGCGAGGTTTACCGAGCATTTCTCGCCTGTTTCGCAGCGAGTACAAATAAATTTTATATTTCCGACAATGTACGTATATTGTTTTTATCCTGCAATCATTTAAACCCCATTTAAACTTCATTTTCTTTTTGAAGCGGGACCAGGAAGACAGTAAACAACTTCGGCCATTTTGGTATAATCCCTGACGTCATAAGAGAATTTACACTGTGACGTCAAAGTATTGGAGGTTTTCAAACCAGTCGCCTGTCTTTTCTTCGTTCAAATTGGCGGTCCGGTTACCAGTCTACCCTACGAATACGAAAAAAATATTCGTAGGGTCGTATTCGTCTAGTAAATACCACCATTGCAGGATAAAAATTATATTTTTGTAATTCGATTATTTTTTTTTAATTTATCACCACCGTAGTTAGTGAATGTCACTCTGCTGATCTTTCACACGGTGCGACGTCATAGACGTCTTACAGAACAATGACAATGCGCTGCGTTGTGCGTATAAACAATAGTTGGTTTGGTCTTTAAAAATGTTGGCGAGTTATTATGAATTAAATTGAAAAGGCATTCAAAAGTGAATCTTTTAAGCCTAAATTTATACGATTTCGATGAAAATTTAAGATTTTATCAAAGCTGAAAGCGGAGGTATTTTTCCCGTGAAAACACAGACAGGAAGTACCTATCCCTGGGTTGTGACCTTCCGGGAACCAGTTTTTTCTTATATTACAGTTAAGGTCGGTTGATATTTTCATGAAGGTTTACCGAAGAATGTGTTTTTCAGAATAGACATGTGTCATTTTATTTGAACTTCAGATAAAAATTCTACGAGCACAGAAACATGTGCAATTTAACATGGGAGGCAATGGGAGACGGAATTAGTTGTGTTACACCTTATAGACAATTTTATTCACAAATTCATGGGTGCCGCCATTGCCGACTTCCGAATGAACTTGTTACCGGAAGGGTGTAACGTTCGTAACACCTCGGCGTTTGCCGAACTATCGGTATAAGGTTTAATGATACCGGTGTCATACTTCAACCGTTAATTACTCCAATAACACCTGTTGAGAAAGTGATCAAAACCTATCGATGTGATAAAACAGTTTTTATGACATCAAAGAAACTGCCGAATATATATTAATATATTACAAATAACTGTTAATTAAGCAGAGAAGGTCGATATTTTACAAGTTGATTAAGAAAACTGAACTTTGTTTTGAAGGAAAAGAAATCCAATTCACAAGTAATTTAGATTAATAAATTAATCATTTATATTTCAGAAAAAAAATTTGAAGTATTCTTGATATATTTTCCGAAGATTGGAAAAATAACCTGGATATTAATATTTTGATAAAGGATTTTAATGTGCATATAGAAGCCCTTAAAATTTTTGCTCACATTCTTGACATTGTAGAAATGGACTTTTATTCAGCTAACCAGATTAATAAAATAAATTGATAATATATTTATGTTGAATGCTTTTGAAATATCTGCTTCCTGAAACATTTTGTTTGAGTTTATAAAGTTATAAAAAAAAGAAGTATTTAATTCAAATAGTCTCTGGTAATATTATTTTTGTAGGGAAAGAAAGCAAATCGGTAAGACAATGACATCAAATAATTAATTGAACTGCATTTCTTCTATTTGAATAATGCACGGGAATGTCATTCTGCAAGAGTAAAAATAAAAAAGATAGTTACATGAAACAAAATAATTTCACACTTAAAAACACGCAAATGGATGAAAATAAATAAAGGTTAAAATGCACAATTTTAGATTTGAGTTCACTGATTGCGTGCAATTTGTCGAAATTAAAAAAAATTCAAATAACATATCGCAGCTATTTATTCCTTCATTTATATTATGACTCGTGTTTCTTTAATTTCTTTTGAGATGAGGTTTAAACTATATTTCGGAGATAAATTGGTTTATGCAATGAAAATATTGACTAATTACCAAATTTTGATATTGGCCCGAGTTACCTTCCACCGACCAAAAAGATATAGCCATAATTTTTGTGCTAGGAATGAGCAGTCCAACTGGAAAGTAGTTTTGTGTGATGCAAGAGTACTTTGTTCTATTTCTGAGGAAAATATATATGTAGAAATAAATTATTTGTGAAATTTAATTTCAAATCACGTGGTAAATAAAAATTAAATTTTAAAATCCACTACCTTCATTTCTTTGTGGAACCAATCAAAGGGTCATAAAATTGATTTAAACAATTACACTGATCTGTATATTAAGAACACGTGTCATGCCTGCAGGTGTAATAATCTACCTGGACACAACCGTTTATTGTCACGTGGACGGAAGCATGAATTGCTGAATTATGTAATATTCTACAATACGCAAAAAAATTATTGTAAAAAATTTTACCTCGATTTTCATATTAACTGCATTTTATTATTTATTAATGTATAAAAATTTAATTTGAACACGTATATATTTCAATACGGATATTTGTTTGAAATAAAAATGTTAAAATTCTATTTTTTTATTAATTTAATCAGGACAAATGACCATACGTTGCCATGGTAAAAATCGAGCCTACACACTCTTAATGGCGGACGACTATGCGGCACCTGATGGTCAAGTTCGATAACTCTGTAATCACCAATTTCTGAAAGCGTCTATATAGACCTTTTTTATTCACAAATTCATGAGTGCCGCCATTGCCGACTCCCGAATGAACTTGTTTCCGGGTGTAACGTTCGTAACACCTCGGTGTTTGCCGATCTATCGGTATAAGGTTTAATAATACAGGTGTCATACTTCAACCGTTAATTACTCCAATAACACCTGTTGAGAAAGTAATCAAAACCTATCTATATGATAAAACAGTTTTTATGACATCAAAGAAATCGTCTAATATATATTAATATATTACAAATAACTGTTAATTAAGCAGAGAAGGTCGATATTTTACAAGTTGATTAAGAAAACTTAACTTTGCTTCGAAGGAAAAGAAATCAGATTCACAAGTAATGTAGATTAATAAATTAATCATTTATATTTCAGAAAAAAATATTTGAAGTAATCTTGATAGATTTTCCGAAAGTTTGGAAAAATAATGGATATTAATATCAATATTTTTATAAAGGATTTTAATGTGCATATACAAGCTCTTAAAATTTTTGCTCACATTCATGACATTGTAGAAATGGACCTTATTCAGCAAACCAGATTAATAAAAAAAATGATAATATATTTATGTTGAATGCTTTTGAAATATCTGCTTCCTGAAACATTTTGTATTAGTTTATAAAGTTAAAAAAAGAAGTATTTAATTCAAATAGTCTCTGATAATATCATTTTTTTTTGTAGGGAAAGAAAGCAAATCGGCAAGACAATGGAATCAAATATATAATTGAACTGCATTTCTTTTATTTGAATAATGCACAGGAATGTCATTCTGCAAGAGTAAAAATAAAAAAAAGTTACATAAAACAAAATAATTTCACACTTAAAAACACGCAAATGGATGAAAATAAATAAAGATTATAAAAATGGACAATTTTAGATTTGAGTTCACTGATAGCGTGCTACTTGTCGAAATTCATAAAATTCAAATAACATATCGCAGCTATTTATTCTTTCATTTATGTTATGACTTGTGTTTCTTTAATTTCTTTTGAGATGGGGTTCAAACCATATTTCGGGGATAAATTGGTTTATGCAATGAAAATATTGACTATTTACCAAATTTTGATATTGGCCTGAGTTAACTTCCACCGACCGAAAAGATATAGTGCTAGAAAGGAGCAGTCCAACTGGAAAGTTGTTTTGTGTGATGCAATGGTACTTTGTTCTATTTCTGAGAAAAAATGTATGTGTAGATATAAATTATTTGTGAAATTTAATTTCAAAACACGTGGTAAATAAAAAATTAAATTTTAAAATCCACTACCTCCATTTCTTTGTGGAAGCAATCTAAGGGTCATAAAAACTTACTAAACAATTACACTGATCTGTATATTAAGGACACGTATCATGCCTCCAGGTAATAATTTACCTGGACACAACAGTTTATTGTCACGTGGACGGACGCATGAATTGCTGAATTATGTAATATTCTAAAATTAATACGCAAAAAAATTATTGTAAAAAATTTTACCTCGATTTTCATATTAACTGCATTTTGGAATTTATTAATGTATAAAAATTTAATTTGAACATACCATATTTCAATACGGATACCTGTTTGAAATAAAAATGTTAAAATTCTACTTTTTTTTTTACTAATTTAATCAGGACAAATGACCATACGTTGCCACGGTAAAAATCGAGCCTACACCCTCTTAATGGCGGACGACTATGCGGCACCTGGTGGTCAAGTTCGATAACTCTGTAATCACCAATTTCTGAAAGCGTCTTACCCGCTCGCAAGGATATGAAGCTTGGGCTCGTTCGCTACCCTCACCAGCTCCTGTGCTTCGGGTTCATATTTTACGATACATAATTGTCGAGAGCCCGATAACATATACTCATAATTTATCTTTTAACAAATAAACAAAAACAACATAAAAGAAGGCAAAACTTGCATCTAAAATCCCTAAACAGATACACACAATGTGGTTTATTTAAGAAATAATTCATGGCAGGTATATGGTTATTGGAAATTTAACCATGGGCTGGGCCTTTATATTCGAATTTAACCCAGAGCGTTAGCGAAGGGTTAAATTTACAAATATAAAAGCCAAGCCCATGGTTAAATGACAATAACCATATACCTGCCATGAATTATTTCGATTCTAATATGACAGAAAATTGAATTTTCCGTTCTGAAACGACCTAAGAGAAGGCGGATGTGTCGCCTCCATTGCTGTCTGTGTCTTTGACGTCACAATACACAATCTGACGTTTTCAAACAGATGTAAGTTCAAAATTGAAATCCTAAAGCAAAACAATACACATTTACGTGTCTGAATGGCATGATTTAGTTGGAAAGTGTTCTTAATCGTAATTTCCTTCATGAACTGAGACGAAAAAAAAAATAAAACATTGTTATTTTTCGTCCCGTTTACTCATATTCAAATACCATGGTTATCGAGTATTATACTGGTTGACGATTAACTAGAGCCATGTTAGAATTGTAGATTTTCAGTTTGAAAAATGTGAAAAGCACGAGTATAAATAATGTCAGTTATATTTCAACTCTATCCGAGTCTTTTTCAAAACAACAGAAAATATAATAAAACAATTAACTATTTGCAAAAAAATACACTACAAAACTTTAAATTTAATCAGTAAACTAGATGTCGGAGACGGAAGGCGTGACCTCAATTTTAGTGATGTGAACAAAATTTTGTTGGTATTTGGTCGTAACTTTTTTTGCATATTTTGCAAGTTGTGATTCTGATAATTTCATGGATAAAAGAATCAATTTTATTAAGCTAAAATGGTCTCTCTCATTTCTCTGTGCGTCCTATGTAAATTTGGGTGAAAAAATTGCTAAAATGAGCAAATTTCGACCTCAATCTAGAAAAAAAAACATACTTTTTATTACAGATATTTTCAGATTTGTGGTTCGTTTGATTGATTCTTCGATTGTACCGAATTATAAGAGAATCTATTTGATATGAATATTAGTATCTGTCAACCTTTAAATTATTTGAAAAATTCGCATAAGGCCTTGTATATTATATGATCAGTGAAGATGCATTTGTTATTACTCCCATTAAACCATGTGTTTGTTACATCGTGGGAAAAAGAAATGCATAATAGAAATAAAATGAATTGCTTTTAACTCCAGCGTTTGGATTTAGCTACCATTTGCATCTTCACTCTTTTCCCAAACCCTAAACCTTTTTTGTAATGTTTTTCTACTATGATCTAACTTGACATAATTTTAATTTGTTTTTTAAGTCCTTACGATTCCCTTAAAACTCGTGTTCTTTCTGTCATTGTTTTCTTATCCTATGTATCATTCTCTGTCGTTTTTGTGATTATTGTTTTTTTTATTCAAAAATTATAAAATAGTTTTCTCCCTTTATTTCTTCAATCGGAAAACCCAGTTCGGTGACCTATTGATTATTTACTAAAAAATGTGAAGTTTTTTTTAATACACTTTCAATCACAGAAAAATGAGAAATCTATCGTTTTGTTTTTAGTCCCCCGTACCACCGTAAATGGGACCTTTATCATAGAACAACGAAAATCTAAACTGAAGATTTCGTTCTCGTACATGTACACCTGTTAATTCAATAAAAACAGCTATCGGGCGAAATTGAATATTAAGTAAATATTAAAGTGATATATTTTTTAATAGCATCTAGCAACGATTCCAATACAGGAACGTTTTTTAAAGATTTGACGTTTCGATATTCCAAATGAAAATGTACATTTTCAGCTACATTTCTCAGTAGTCATCGCGATTTTGATATTACGTTTTTGACCTTGACAGTATGACGTGTGGCTTATTTGGAGCGGGAATGCTTTGCCTTCTGGGGCATCTGCTGTTACTTGAGGAGATATCGGAACTAAAAGTAAAAGTGATCTTAGTTTTTGTAGTGAATGTGCCATTTTTTCTATTGGTAGTCTTTTGCTCTGTTTCAATCTTGAAAAACAATTAGATTTTTGAGTCCTTGTATGTTCTCAATGAAAGAGTGTGATTTTTCATGTTCGTACCTCATCCAAGATGGCCGCCAGCAGGGAACATATAGGGGAACTGTATTTTCTCCTCTGAAAATAATACGTCAATTGGAACAAAACTTAGTAACAAGTACTTGAGTAATCTCCCTAAAGATTTGTTTTTATGTTCATAACTCATCAAATATAACTGAAGAGCGGGAAATATACGTAAAGAGAACCTTTCCTCTGAAACCACTGAGTCAACTGGAACCCCTTTACTCAAATAGTCCATGGGTGATTTAGTTTAAAGTTTGTGATTTTAATGTTCGTACCTCATCAGGATGGCCACCAGCGGTGAACATAGTTTAATAGGGATTCCTATGGGAACAAACTAATAGGGATTCCTATGGGAACAAACTGTGCGCCGCTTTTAGCTGACCTTTTCCTTTACTCGTACGAGGCCAAGTTTTTACAAGGGCTTATTCAAAGAAAACAAAAACATTTAGCCCAGTCCTTTAATTTCAGCTTCCGCTACATAGACGATGTACTTTCTCTTAATAATCCTAAATTTAAGGAGTATTTACATCAGATCTATCCAAATGAGCTCGAAATTAAAGAAACAACTGAAACACATACTTCAGCTTCGTACCTAGACCTTTTATTGTATATTGACGAAGAAGGACGTTTGAAATCTAAGCTATATGACAAGCGTGATGATTTTAACTTCCCCATTGTGAACTTACCCTTTCTTAGCAGCAATATACCTACCTCTCCAGCCTATGGAGTGTACATTTCACAGTTGATTCGTTACTGTCGAGC
>MJUU01057468.1:41403-51763 GCA_002080025.1 Modiolus philippinarum | reverse complement strand
AAATATAATACCAACATTAATGCACAAAACGTTACCGGAAATCAAATCATTTGCAACCTGAACAGATTAGTGAGAACTGTCAGGTCATACTATATAGGCAAAATTAACTTGGTTTGACCCGCAGAAAATGAGCGAGTTGACATGTATGGGGAAATCTACATTTTTATATTTCGGTATATGCAGAACACCTGACCAAAAAGACAAAACAAAATTTTAATGGATTAAAAAAGAACTCTGAAATATAAAACACCAGTTTATATTGACCCCTCGATGAATTTTTATCAATATGTTTTTTGATTTAACTGACATGTGTAATATTTATTCCATACTCAGTGGCGGATTTAGGGGGGCCCAGGTGGGCCCGGGCCCCCCTTAGGTCGGAAATATTTAAAATTCCTAGGGGTTTTTTAAAAAAATTGGGTTCCTTCAGAATCAAAGACAGCATCCTACAAAAACATCCCGCCTTACAAAAAGAGGAAATAAATTTACAGAGGTATTTCCGATTTCACTCCTGTTAATATTTTCTCACTCGCACTCAGTCATACGCGATTTAATGATTAAAATACACACACTGACATAAACATTGAACATTGAAATATACTGTCACTGTTAGTTGACATGGCCTTACTTTCGTCCATATATTTGTTTGACATGTTTTGCGTTATCAACAAACCCAACTCGTACGCTTTACCATGTTTACGGGGAGCGTAGGACTCACTTGGACAATGTATAAGTGATGAACAGAACTGTTGCCGTAATGTACATGATGTAGTGAGTCTGAACTTGCAGACTGTGCATATTTTTGCCTTATGGCCTGAATCCACTGTTTCCGACGTATTTCGTCCTGTGGGAATCTATGGAAAGACAGGTCCAGATGAATCCTGCCGTCTCCGTTGCACAGCGGCACACAACAATGTCTGTTCGATGTGACCTTCTGCTTAACGGCAGCCATCTTAGAAAACTATGCATCCATAGCCTCGGTTTGAAATCGGGGCGGGATTTATGAATATTTGATGAGAATGGAGTATACCATCGAACATAATTGGCGACGAGGATAAAAAACGAACCAATTAATTAAAGAACAATGTTATAAACAACAAGGAAGTGCACGAACAATGCATGACAATCGATATTTAGTCTGAATAGCCTGCTTGTTTGTCGAGGCATTCGTCAGTATCGTAAATTGGGTTGAAATATTGACATTTAATTATGGCAGCATTTGGTTTGATCGGTAGAATCGATCCATTCGATGAGACAATTGAAACATGGGGACGCTGTGTCGAATGTTTAGATCAATACTTCGAAGCTAATGACATCGACAATACAAAGAGTTTCATCGCTTCTGACATTGATAGGGGGAAAAACATATTCGTTAGTCCGAGATCTCACATTTCCACAAAAAGCATCACAAAAATCATACCAAGAACTTACGCACTTATTAAACAGACATTTGTCACCTAAGCCGCTTATAACTGCCGAAAGATACCGTTTTTATAAGCGTGAACAAAGAGGGGGAGACTGTCAATGAGTACGTGGCACAACTGAGAAAGCTGTCTAAAGATTGTGAGTTTAATGCATCGTCTGTGGTCTAAAAAATGTTCACATACAGAAACGCCTGCTTAGTGAGGCGGAATTAACTCTTGCAAAAACAATTGACATAGCTGTAGCAATGGAAACAGCAGCAAAAGATGCTTCAGAACTACAAGGCAATGTACAAGTGAACAAAATTAAAACAACAAAGGGCAAACCAACTGTAAAATTCAGTTCAGATAATCACAAACAGTGCTATCGCTGCAATGGCAAGGGACACTACCCACAAAACTGTAAATTTAAAGAAGCCATTTGTCAAGGGTCTAACAAGAAAGGCCATTTAATCAAAGCTTGTAGATCAAAGGGTAAACCCCAATTCAAGAGAAAAACAAAATCTTTGCCCTGGACAGGTGAAAACTCTGAAACCAAATCAGAAGGTGAAGTTATCATAGGTACACTACTAGTAAACAGTGTTGAAAACAATAGCAAAGCAATCTATGTAGCGCCTAAAATTGAGGGTGTAACTTTGAATATGGAGCTGGACACAGGATCCGCCGTTTCGACCATGGCAAAAGATGACTTTATGAACAATTTTCCCAATCATAAAACATTGAAAAAGACTAAATTGCTATTGAAAACATACACTGGTGAAAATTTGAAGACGATAGGTGTTGCACATGTTAATGTGTCGACAATGACAAAT
Source organism: Modiolus philippinarum (assembly GCA_002080025.1). Classification (NCBI taxonomy): domain Eukaryota; kingdom Metazoa; phylum Mollusca; class Bivalvia; order Mytilida; family Modiolidae; genus Modiolus; species Modiolus philippinarum. The sequence continues at coordinate 49,530 of MJUU01057468.1, read as the reverse complement.
CGTATCATTTACCGCTCTATGTTGTAGAAAAGGGTGGTCATGCATTATTTGGGCGATACTGGCTAAAAGAAATACCCCTAGACTGGCCTAGTATAAAGTCTATAGCTGCACAGAAGAAAGAATTATAAAGAAAAGTCTTGAGTTAAATGCTGTTTTGAAAAAGAACAACACTGTTTTTGAACAAAAACTAGGGGAAGTAAAGGGAATAAATGCGAAATTCAAAGTTTATGAAAACAGCCAACCGAAGTACATTATAGCCAGAACAGTGGCATATTCATTGCGAAACAAGGTTGGGAAAGAATTAGACCGATTAGAAACTGAAGGAACTTTAACGAAAGTGAACCACAGTGATTGGGCTACACCTATTGTCCCAGTTCTGAAGAAAAATGGGGATATTAGAGTATGTGGTGATATCAAAGTAACTGAAAATCCCGTTTTGAAAATAGATCAGTACCCATTTCCCAAAATTGAAGACGTTTTCGCAAAGTTAGCTTATGGGCAACAATTTATGAAGTTGGACTTAACAAACGCTTATCTACACCTACCTGTACACAAAAATTCAAAGGAATTAATAACAATAAACACTCATAAAGGTTTATATAGGTACTACAGATTGCCGTTTGGTATCGCCTCCGCACCGGCAATTTCGCAACGTACTATAGATGAGGTGTTACAGGGTATCCTTGGCGTACAGGTTATGTTAGATGATATGATCATAACGGGCAAAGATGATCAAGAACACTTAAACGACCTAGATAAAGTTTTGTCTAGACTCGAAGAATACGGACTACGACTGAATTTGGATAAAAGCAAATTTTTCAAAGACAGTTTACGTTCTGTGGACACATTATAGAACTATGTTGGACTACACAAAACACCGGACAAAATCATGCAATAACTAATGCTCCGAAACCAGAGAATGTTACACAGCTAAAATCATTTCTAGGATTAGTCAACTACTATGGCAAATATTTGCCAGATCAAGCAACCGTATTAAATCCATTACATCGCTTGCTTCACAAAGGTCAACAATGGAAATGGGACCAACACTGTGATGATGCGTTTCAAAAGGTGAAACAACTTGTAAGATCTGAACAAGTTTTACTTATCTTGATTCGGAGAAACCAATTAAATTGGCATGTGATGCGTCAGCCTATGGCATTGGGACTGTAATTCCACACACTTGTAATGGACAAGAAAACCAATCGCCTTTACTAGTCGAACACTTAATCAGGCCGAGAAAAACTATAGGGTCTGTAAGTCTCGTCCAATTTTAGGACTTCCGGGTACTCAATTTGTACCCGGAAGTTGCATTTTTAACAGAAAAATGTGACGTTTCTAGCAAACAATAAGGACGTCATAATCCCACAACGTCATATTTTGTCGGGAAACGTTTTGAAATTTGAAATGTATCGTGATTTCTCGGTGTCACATGACGGGACTTACAGACCCTATACACAAATTGATAAAGAAGGACTTGGACTTATATGGGGAATCAAGAAGTTCCATACATATCTCTATGGCCGAAAGTCCGAAAAAGGAATTTCGTCAACAGCGTCTGCAAGAATTCAGCGATATGCAACATTTCTCTCAGGATATGATTATGAGATAGCGCTCCGAAAAACAGAAAAACATTCAAATGCCGATGCTTTATCTAGGCTTCCGTTGAAAAATTTCGAACACGAGATAGACAACGAAGAACCAGTTAATGTGTTAATTTACAGTAACTTCGGTATTTAGTTATTCCATATTGAGCGAATCGAAACTTTGCCAGTATCAAATAAGGAGATACAAATAGAGACTAGAAAAGACAGAACTCTATCACTAGCACATAATTTTACAGTAAATGGTTGGCCGCAGGCATATAAAGATGGTGAATTAGCTCCGTACTATTCTAGACGTGATAACTAACAGTATGTCAAGGATGCATGATGTAGGGAATCCGAGTAGTAATTCCCGCAATGTTACGAGCAAAAGTTCTCGATCAAATCCATGAAGGTCATCTTGGAGTAGTAAAGATGAAATCATTTGCACGTAGTCTGGTATGGTGGCCTGGCATCGATAGAGACATTGAGACTTTAGCAAAAAATGTGAAGGTTGTCAGGAAAATCGGAACATGCCACCGGGAGCTCCACTCATACCGTGGGATTGGCCTTCTCAGTCGTGGGAAAGGATACATACCTTGCCTAGGATCAATGTTTTTGATTGTTGTGGACGCAATGTCAATATGGCCGGAAGTTATCCAAATGTCTAAAACTACTTCTACACAATACTATCGAAGTCTTGCACACTATCTTCGCAAGGAATGGAATACCAACACGTATTGTAACTGACAATAATCCTCAGTTTACTTCGTTAGAATTTCAACAGTTTACAGTTTAAATTTCTATTAGCTTACCGAAACACGCCGCACCAAACAACAAACGAAACACGATGCTGATGATGGGAAGGCAACTTAAAACGAGACTTCAATGTGAAAAACCGTGTCATCGGGAAACAGGAAGAAATGTGTAACCGCCGTAAACATCACGATAGGCACTTTCAAACTGGACAATCTGTAATTGTAAGAGATTTTAGAGGAAACACAAAGTGGATACCAGGAACAATCAATGAAAAAACTGGTCCTGTTTTTATTAATTCCGCATATCNACGGAATGGGTCCTATTTCTATATCCCGGGACCCTCGGGGTCAGCCTCCGTTTAGGAGGGGTCACACCCCGCAAGCCGGAGATACTGGGTCCTATTTCTATATCCCGGGGTTCCCTCGGGGTCCTCTGTTAGGATGGCTCATACTCCAAGCTCAGAGGATGCTGCGGGCCTATTCTTCAGCCGGGACCGCGCACGGCGGGTAATTGTAAGAGATTTTAGAGGAAACATAAAGTAGATACCAGGAACAATCAATGAAAAAACTGGTCCTGTTTCATATCATGTTACAACTGCAACAGGAGGAGAATGGCAGATCAAATTCTCGACTCTGAAGCTAAGAGACTAGAGACACTTGCGCCGAACCGAATAGTGACACTTCCGCCGAGCTGAATATCACTATTGAAAAGCAAGCTATACAAGTACCAATTACAAAGACACCGTCCAAACATTTTCAACCAGTTCAACAAGAACGGCGCTATTCACAACGAATCCGCAAACCTAGGAAAATGGAAGATTTTGTGTCTTACTGAAAGCACAGTGTCTGGGCATAATAATCCCAGTGCTTCAGTGAATACCCTTATGGTTATATTTCATTATGTTTATTGTGTTTTTGATATTAGTTTAGTGTTTTCATATATTTGTAGGTTAGATTCGTTGCTTAAAAACTTTCAACCGATTATCTTGATTATGAATATTGACTGTAATTCCGATTTATATAATTATTTCATATTTTTCAAAATTATTTCTAGTAATGAGAGACTTTAAAGTTTTCATTTGTGAGGGAGGAGGTGTCTGGAGCCGAGACCGATGAAGTAGACGGTCTTGGTAGAACCTTGAGTATTTGCCAGCTTGGTCTTGCGGCAATGATGAGACTGGATCTTGAGGTCCAGGGTTTGGCAATTACAGCAATAGTGGACACGGCAGCAGAGGTCACAATTGTGTCTGACAAAGTGTTTCAATCATGGGACGTCAAACACGGTATAATAAGAGACCTCAACATGCACACTGCAGGTCGGGGTATGTCAATGAAAGCAAGTATAACAAGTCCGGTCAATATAAAAATTGGTTCAGAAACCTTCCAGTGGAGTGTGTATATAGCTCCAATTGATGACGATATGCTCTTGGGTTTAGATTTCTTAAAACATCACAAGACTACCGTTAATTTATGCACTGATAAGTATTAAAGGAAATGACATCCCGCTAAAATACGGGAGCATTCAGGGTGCATCAGCAAGTACTTCTGAAGTTAAAATCTGTAAAACAACGATTGTTCCCCCAAACTCAGTGACAATGTTGCAATGCAAAATGACTAACAGGTTAAAAACATTTGTCACTGAACCCCTTGTCAAAGATATACTGATGCCTTGTGCAGTCTATTATGAGGATGACTTGCCTAAAATTTGTTTTGTAAATGTAACTGATCGAAATATGACTTTAAAGAAAGGGCAAGTAGTAGCTACAGCATCAGAGGCTGACATTTTGACCAATGACAACATAAGTGTGGCAGAAATTTCATCTGTTGTTAAACCGACTAATGTAAAGCAAAAAGTGCCTGACCACATGACTCACTTGTTTGAAAATTCAAAGGGGGAGTTAGACAAGGACCAGGAAAATGACCTACTGTCTTTACTGATAGATTATCAGGACGTCTTCGCAAAAGATGATTTCGATTTAGGGGACTTCACCGCTATTCAGCATACTATTGATACTGAAAATGCAAGACCAAATAAGCAAAGAATGCGGAGAACCCCATTGTGTTTTGCTAAAGAGGAGGATGCACATTTAAAGCAAATGCTTAGTGCTGGTATCATCGAACCATCGACTTCAGAATGAGGCGTCCGCTCCAGTGTTGATACGGAAGCGAGACGGAAAAGTGCGATGGTGTGTCGATTATAGAGAGCTGAAATCGGTGACCAAAAAGGATGTTTATCCGTTGCCATTGATAGAGGAATGTCTCGATACTCTCTCTGACAATGTTTGGTTTTCCAAACTTGATGCAAATTCAGCTTATTACCAAATTAGGGTTAATGAGAGTGATCGGGAAAAAACTGCATTCATAACGAAGAATGGCTTGTTTCATTTAGTAAGAATGAGCTTCGGGTTGTGCAGTGCGCCCAGTACATTCATGCGGGCTATGAATCTTGTGCTTCATGGTCTCCATTGGAATATTGTCTTGGCTTTCCTAGATGATATGGTGGTTCTGGGAAAAGACTTTCATGACCATATCAATAATTTGAAATCTGTTCTAGACCGATTACGAGAATATGGTTTAAAATTGAAACCGTCCAAATGCCAGTTATTTCAGCGGAAAGTTGAATTTCTTGGCCGTGATGTAGATAGTAACGGCATGCAAATAGGAAGAGAATATGTGCAGGTCATTAGAGACTGGCCTGTTCCAGTTTCCTCCAAACAGGTTGAGCAATATCTTGGCTTTACAAACTATCATCGTGCGTTCATAAAAAATTATGCAACAAGATGTGTTTGTGAAACACTACATATGCCCCCAGATTCCCAATTTTGCCCCTTTTCGACCCCTATGACCTTGACCTTTGACCTTTAACCTAATTTTTTTTGCATATTTATGTTCCTCTTGACTAGACCTATACACTTGCCAAGTATCAAAAGTCTACCTTATATAGTTCAAAAGTTAAAGCCAAGGTTAAAGTTTCGGACAAAAAGACAGACAGACAGACAGACAGACAAGACAAAAACAATATGCCCCCCGATCCTCGATCTGGGGGCATAAAAATTGCGCAACCACTTTATTGTGTGACAGGTAAAAACAATTTTGTTTGGGAACCAGAACAACAAGATTCATTCGACCAATTAAAGCAAGCTTTGTGTACAACGCCAGTACTTGCATTTCCAAATACCACAGGGACTTTCATACTAGACACAGACGCTTCAAACTTTGCAGTTGGGGGCGAGCTCTTTAAGGTTCAGAACAACGATGAACGAGTAATTGCTTATGGGAGTTTTGCCCTGTCTAAGGAACAAGTAAAATATTGTACAACCCGAAAAGAATTATTAGCTGTGGTACGTTTTACCAGACAGTTCCGTCATTACCTTTTAGGACGCGAATTTCTGGTTAGAACGGATCATAGCAGTTTAACATGGCTTCTTAATTTTAAAGAGCCACAAGGGCAACTCGCCAGATGGCTTGAGGAGCTTTCCTAATACAATATGAGAGTACAACACAGAGCTGGGAAAAAACATGGAAATGCTGATGGCCTCTCCCGAATTCTACAGGAATATTCATGTAATAGTCCTTCTGGACTCCCATGTGGGGGTTGCAAGTACTGTGAGCGTGCAAATCGTAATTGGAGCGAGTTTCAGGAAAAGGTTGACGATGTTGTTTCATTAACAAATGGTCAAGTAAAGTCACAGAAAGTTTCACAAGGAGAAGTGGAACTAGATGATAATGGGATTCTACACACTTCAATAGAAGTACTTTACATTAATGACCAAGTAAAGGTGAATTCTTCCCATATAGAAGATAAAAACGTAGCAATTGTTACTGATTTCAACTCATATGGGATCAACTACTCGTTCGACGAACTTAACAAAGCTCAAGAAACCGATAATGACATAAAGTATATCTATTCCTGGGTGTCCAAAAAAGAAGAAGTATCGGACTCTGCATTGTTTCTTGCAAATCCAGCTGCTAAGAGTTACTGGATAAACAAAACAATGTTCTGGTTAGATGGTCATGGTGTATTACGGACCTCACTACCAGATGGTCTTGGTAATTGATTATTAGTGCCGAAGGTTTTTACTTCTGAAGTGATATCGTTGAGCCACGATCTACCAACATCCGGACACCAGGGGATTAAAAGAACAAGTCTCAAAGTACGGGAGTGGTACTATTGGTACAAATTGGGCTCTGCGATTAAAGAGTATGTTCGAACATGTCAAATATGCAATAAAAATAAAAAGGCCAATAGGAATGCTCGTTATCACATGACACAATATCATGCAAGTGCACCAATGGAGCGTGTCCAACTTGATTTTTTGGGACCCATGACCGAAACCAACTCTGGGAATGCCTATGTGCTAATGATGGTGGACCAATTCACAAAGTGGGTTGAGTGTATACCTCTGCCGTCACAAACGGCGGAGGTCACTGCAAGGGCAGCCGTAAACGAGTTTTTCGCGCGGTTTGGGTTCCCTTTTCAGATTTTCACTGATCAAGGACGTAATTTTGAGAGTTGTTTGTTCAAAGCAATTTGTAGTCTACTTCATATACACAAATCTCGAACTACTCCTTACAGACCCTCTGCAAATGGACAGGTAGAAAGATTCATTCGTACCCTTACGGATGCTGTCCGTTGTTTTGTTTCTAAGCAACAAGACAATTGGGACGAACATTTGCCTCAACTTGCTGGAGCAATTCGCTCGACAGTGAATAGGAGCACTGGTTTATCGCCAAATCAAATGATGCTCGGTAGAAAAGTTACGAGCCCAGTTGATCTAGTGTTCCCGCCTGAACAACATGATACGGGAGACACTCCAACTGATTACGTGGCAAGGTTCAAAAGCGCAATTGAGGTTTCACATGAAATCGCTAGAGATGTTTTGAAAACGACACAGGATATAATGAAAACGATTATGATCTAAGAACATATGAGCACAAATACGAAAGGGTGATTTTTTTCATGTTTTAGATACGGCCGTTGTGAAAGGGAAAAATCGAAAACTTACTTCTCCTTGGAAGGAACCTGGAATCATAATTCAAGTGCTCTCTCCATATCTATACAGGGTCAAAATGAAAAATGTTGTGTTTACAGCCAATCACGACAGGCTTAAATCTTGCAATGACAGAAATGTCCCAGCGTGGTTAGTGGGGTATAAACAGCGTATTGAAAACGGCGAGGACATTTCTACATTAAATAGTTCAGACTCGTATTGCTTATGTGGTGGTCCTGAATATGGTTTCATGATTGATTGATTGATTGAATATTGTTTAACGTCTACTCAGCAATATTTCAGCTATATCAAGACGAGAACAAGTTTGTTAATAAATAATCACTTTGGGGTATGGAAAGGGCCATGGGACGGGAAATTCTGACTGCCACTGGAAAAGTAGGGTGAAATCGTCAAGGGCGGGAAATTTAGCCTTGTAGCCGATCACCTACGGACCACACCAAAAAGTGCTTGCTACAAGGGTTCTTTAACATGCAGGAAGCGTGGCATTTCTTCCAACACGTGGACCTGAGTTTACATCCCATCCGAAAGATGGGTTGTGTATTTATTAATCCCGCACAACCACGGAGTGGGTCCTATTTCTATATCCCGGGACCCTCGGGGTCACACCCCGCAAGCCGGAGATATTAGGTCCTATTTCTATATCCCGGGGTTCCCTCGGGGTCCTCTGTTAGGAAGACTCATACTCCAAGCTCAGAGGATTGATTGATTGATTGAATATTGTTTAACGTCTACTCAGCAATATTTCAGCTATATCAAGACGAGAACAAGTTTGTT
>MJUU01057468.1:17804-40735 GCA_002080025.1 Modiolus philippinarum | reverse complement strand
ATACATCTAAGTCATGTTTTCGTTATTGACATTCATGTGTTTCGTTTTTTAATGTTTAATGAACCTAAGAAAGGTTGTAACATTTTTTCTTTAGAAAGATTTGTTATATTTGATAGACTTGCAAGTGTTATCAAAGAGAAAGATAGTTGGTGATTTCATTGTAACCTGAAATCAGAAGGGGAGTGTGCTGTCCCCAAATTTATATTTTAGAAATTAATCTTTTTCACGATACACCGGTCAGATATTTTTCACGATGCACCGGTCCGGTATTGATTTTTTATTAGAATTAGAAACTTGTAACCTTTACACCGAAAACACGCTGATCAAATTATTATGTTAAATTCAGGTGTTGATCCCTCACGGAGTAAGTGTATACCTTTTTATTTGTTAAATATATAAGTTTATAGATACAATTATACATGTATAAAATTTAGTAAAGTATTCTTTATGCGTAGACAGGTCCTACACGCACGAAACCAGGAACGTCCTAGATATTAACCTTACATAGAATTTTTATTTTTAGAAAACTATCCGTGATATGGAGATAAATGTACCTTTGAGCCAAAATAAATTTTCAATGATATTTTTACATTTCCTTTTGCCTAACAGTAATTATTTTTAACAAAGGAATTGTAATTTACAATGTTTGTCAGCACACTGATTAAAACCTTGGAGATGCATCACATTTGAGTTTGTATTTTGTAAAAATGGTTGGTTGCATTTATTGCATTTAATTGTGTAATCTTATGTCATTTTTGCACATCACAAATTTGTAAAAGTGAACTGAGGTAACCTTTAATAATGTATTATGCACATCTTTGACTTTAAAAATTTATACATTGTATTTTCACACGTCTTATTATTTCAACCTTTTATCGTTGTAGTTTTGTACCCTCTCCGGGGGTGTGGACAGCAATAAACTTTAGAAAGAAATATAGAGTTAATTATTGCACAATTAAGTTTGAATGAAAATTAAGTTTGAACGATATACGTAATGTGTTTTTACTAGTATTATGTTTATTATTTTTTTAGATCCATTACACCCTTTTTTGGAACGGGGGGGGGGGGGGGGGGGNTTGTGTATTTATTAATCCCGCACAACCACGGAATGGGTCCTATTTCTATATCCCGGGACCCTCGGGGTCAGCCTCCGTTTAGGAGGGGTCACACCCCGCAAGCCGGAGATCCTGGGTCCTATTTCTATATCCCGGGGTTCCCTCGGGGTCCTCTGTTAGGATGGCTCATACTCCAAGCTCAGAGGATGCTGCGGGCCTATTCTTCAGCCGGGACCGCGCACGGCGGAGTTGAAATAAAAAGACTAATAAATACTAATAAATCCTGTACAATTATGCGGAATTAGCTTATCATTGGTAAGACGTAGATCTACCATATTATGATAAATTTTTTAATTAAAAAGAGGTGTAATAAATGATTCATTATTATGTGTTTCTACTAACCCAACAATATCATATAGACTGATTTGTTTTAATAGACTATAATCATTACATTTATCTATATCTTTTGTTTTTAAACCGTAAACATTCCACGCACATAAATCCAATTGCCTCCATTTTGTTTCCGCCATGGCCTACAGTAAGAAACAAGCCCTAAGCGTTTAATGAATGGTATACATAAAATTCTTATAAAAAATAAAAAGCGAGCTCTTTAATGCCTACATCAATCAAATGATAGCCATCGCTATGTATGAACTTCTGATTTTTTTCACCGGTGCCAACATTTGACAAATCATACATTATTGTAACACTAATGAATTGACTGGACTCCTCTTTAACTTCTTTCATTAGAGTTTTCAAGATATTATTAGCGTTCATCACTTCGGTGTGTAGTTAGTGAGACAACACAAGAATCTTACCTCCGGTTTATTGTATTTAGAAGAAGTTTTGATACAGTCTCTTACAATGTGTAACGTAATAACATCTAGATTGAAAGTTTCCCCTACGTTATCGATAACCTCTTCTGCTTGATTAAAATGATATGCTATTTCCTTTGTTGTTTCAAATTTCGTTCTGTGTTAGACATTCCAATTCAAAATTCTTTATTATTTAACGAACGTCAAAAATATTTTATCTTTCTTACAATGAACGTCAAAATTATTTTACCTGGGTAACCTAGTAAAGCATACCACTGACCAGCAGTGGATAATACTGATATGGCTACATCAAGTCAGTAATTTTTTAGATTAACATTCACAATACCACATGTAGGATTAATGTCAATGGCTACATGATACAATCATTTATACTTGAGGATTTTAAACACATATGTCAGGTGTTAGAACAACATCAGTCCTGCCTCAATGTAATAACAAGATAAAGAATATAGGTGTGAACATGTAAAATACCAAATTGCCAGTCCTTTGAAGACTTCATGTGCATCTACAGATAATACAATGCGTAGTTTAGGTTGTATTACATCATATCAGAACAACAATGTAAAAGCGGACAACTCAATTGACTCAAAAACCAAAACCAAGTGCTATGGGGGCAATTGAGCATGGTATAGGAGAGGTATATAAGTAATGCGGTTTCTAATCCAGTAACCGGACTTATCACCGTCACTAGTGCGCATGCGCAATAATCGCGCAGGCGCAGTGATTGCACATGCGCGATTCAACTCTTCCTGCCTACACAAAACCAAAATAACAGTTATAACTTCTTTTAAAATGAATTAGTGTAGACACAGTGTGCTATATTGTTGTTGTTGCGTATATTCATCCACTTCTTGAAGAACTGCAGTTACACACTGGTTACCGCATATAGTCTACTGTAGACTAGGTAATACAAATAGTAATGTGTTAAAATCTAAGACATCTTGTCCTTCATGAGAAACACACTATATTTAATGGTTTAGAATATGCAGAGTATTTTCCATATATTAAACATCTTGTAAACGGATTAGATTACAGTACATCCGAAAAAGATATTTTCAAATAACACTCCGGTAATAAAATGCATCTCTGGGAAAATCCAAAAAAAAAGGGTTGTATTTTTTAAAATTAAGCACAATATTAAGATAGTTAAATCGAGTCCACATAAAGAGCAGCTAATTTATTGAGTACCTTTTACGGGATGCTGGGATTGGCCATTTTTTAGCTCAGTAATTCTGGATTTGGATAATTAGATTTGGGGATTCTGGGAGAAAATTATGACTGGATGCTGGGGTATCACTCATTCCAGCTCTGGACTTCTGGATTTTTACTATAGGGATCCAGGATTGATACATAGGACCTTGTAAAATCTATCATTTCTAGCTATGTTGAACATGTAAATAAGTCAAAATTTGTATTAATAATAAATTTGTCAAATTCCATTCTGTATTTCTAAGTATATTGATACTTTCTGATAACATTCTTATATTTCTTGCAACCTATACTTATCTCTTCGAGAAAATGATCTCAGTTTTAGTGGGATTCGGGACTTTTCCATTTTAAGTCCCGGAAGACGGTATTATGTAAAAATAATTTTGGGATTCCAGGTCAGATCCCCCTCCCAGCCCCCACCTCCAACTCCGCCATTTTGATCTGATTCCAAAAAATAGCGTGTCCGCAAACTGGCTCGAAACTCCAGGGTGGTAACCAAAGCCTTAAACAAACAGAAATTATCTATACATTCCAAATTTTCAATAGTACAAGGTACTCGGTATATCTATCACCACACTCAGTATATCTATCACCATACTCAGTATATCTATCATCACACTCAGTATATCTATTACCATACTCAGTATATCTATCAAGGTAGTCAGTATATCTGTAACACTCCCAAACGTGTCCATTCCCCAAAACGTGTTCAATTCGCCCAAACGTGTCCGATTCACCAAAACGTGTCCAAACTTCAGAGTCACGCCGAAACGTCGAATTGTTTACGCCAAAATGTGTCCGATGAGATCGCGTTCCCATAAATGCATGACCGTAACTCTTCTTGAATTGTAGGATATATTTAAACTGGACATTATACAAAGCCGAAATAGCTTAGTGCAAACGGCTACCATCAGACTAATCCTGTTTTTACAGGATTTTAACTCGAAATCTATTCTTAATCGTACTATATGGCTAACCCTAACCTTATGTATTATTTATGCAATGACACTATAGATAAGTACTTATAATTAATATAAATTGCAATACCTTTTTCTTGGACCAAGAGTTAATTTTTGCAACAGAAGAAAATGTTTTTTTTCTAAACACAAATGAGTTGGGGTTTTTCGCAAAGGGGGTGGGGGGGAGACTGTCAGAATAAGATTTCTGACCCCCTAATTGTGTTGAACAAAATAACTTTCAGCCCATCTAGGGTGGCTAAATCTAAGACCCACATTTCTGGTAATAAAAAAACTACATTTTCAAAAAAGTTTCTTGAATTGAATAAATCAGGGAAAAAATTTTACCCGACACCAAGAAAATTACATGAAACATGCCTTACACAATGCCGATTTAAAATCCTGTTATGTCACCCCTGGCTCAAACGCCGCCGCCGTGACCGGCTAGGCTTTCAGTGTTAGTATGGTTTTTTATTGACTCCCACTTATACCTGAATAGCCATTGTCTTGAACGATTATGATAAAAAGTATCTTCTAGATGCAAAGTTGGATAAATTTTTATTTTATTGGTTATTTTTATAGATTCTTTTTGAATCCAAAGCAACAAAACACCAAAACAAAATTAATGAAAGATTTGATTATCATCGGCAATAGGATTAAAGGCACAAGCATATTATTGTTTTAATACATTGTCGTGTCTTTTATTCAATACAAGCTCTTTGAGAAGAATTTTTTAACATTTAGACATTGGACACGTTTGAGCGTTTCTATCGAATGGACACATCTGAGCATACAGTAACGTCGAATTTGACACGTTTTGGTGAACCGGACATGTTTGAGGGAAAGGACATGTTTCTGGGTGTTTCAGCATGCTAAAACCTTCAAAACATTTTAAACAGGTTATAGAAATAACAAATCATTTTTTCTTTTAATTGTAATAAAAAATCATTTCAAATAGATGTAATTTATTCTGAATGTACAATGACTATTGATTTACTACTTATTTCATAGTTTTGTCAATTGATATTAATTTGAGGATTATTTTACAGTTGTGCAGCACAGTAGAAATGTATACTGGAAGCGAAGTAACTCTAAATAAGAATACATAAAAGTTTATGGACAAATGTGAAACTCACCAGAAAATCAGAAAAAAGTATCTGTATTATAAGCATATATATTGTAGCTGTTGTTGAAACTATTAAAAATTCCAAATAACAGATCAAACTAATTTTCACACACTAACCGGCTTAGCAATATACATGACTGTATTTTGGTTTTTCCATTCCATGTACGATGACAGAATTTTCTCCAATTCTTCGCCATTCAAACTTGCCTGACCGGTAGCTTTAAAACAAAGGAACAATTATTTAGTATTCTCATTGATATGCAATTGTTCAATTTCTCAAAACCCATATATAAGATCTTTACTACAAGAATTGTAATGCCCCAAAAAAAAGTAAGGAATAATTGGACAGTGTTTACCTTAAAAGGTAGTACTTCTTTCAATGTATATAAATTCAAAGTAAATTTTAATATATTACCTTTGTTGGTAGACGGACTTTTAAAGTCTATATCCTCAGGCCAGACCTCTGGCTTAAACAGATTATTGCCCCAATAACCTCTTGCCATGATTCTTTTCTTTTTCACTTCAAACAGATATATAATATAAAAATTAAAACAGAATTAAACAGAATTTTATTTTAATATAAACAAAAATATAAATAAGCCAAACTACAGATGAAACAAAGTAGTGAAATGTAAAAATATGATTTGCTGTGTAAAATCAAAAGGATGACTAAAAGATGTAAATAGGAAAAATGAAAGGATATGGAGTGAATGTGCTTATTCCATTTTCTGGCTTAACAGATAAACAATTTGTTATCATATCATAAAAAAATCAACAATAGTAAACAAAAATTATGTAGGTGAATGCCTTTAAAACATTTGCATTCTTCAAAGGTATTTCTTTGAAAAGTGTAAAACTGAAAGAAAATTTAAATTAAGTAAAGATAGTATACACTACAAAGTAAGTCTATATAAAATAATACATGGGTAGTGCAAATCTATATTTGGGTCATAGTAATCAAGGGCATGATGTTTATTGCTCTAATTAATAGTATTATATATATTGAGTATATGTTATATAGAAAATAATTTTATGTGCTACATGACATATGTGCATGTACCAAATTTCTAGGTCCAAGAAAGATTAGATAATTCATATATGCAATAAACTATTTTTAAAGGTAAGTTTGTTATATTCGAAAATTGAAAGTTTTTTCAAACTTAAGGATAATATTTTTTTAAAATTTAATGAAAAAGCAACATATTATATGTGCAACAACAGCAAAAACACAAAACCACAAGGAGTGCTAGATAGTATACAGTAAAGCATAATAAAAAATAGCTGAGTAAAAGATCAATATTTTACACTCTGCTATTATCTAATAGCCCAACACCATCACTTACATTCTTCCAAATATGAGATGAAATACTAAAGAAAAAATACATTCATTGACATATTGTGGTATTCTTTTTACTCAGTGTTCTTGAGCAAAATTCAGAAAATACTTATGACGAAATGATGCTCAAAATGGAGAGACGTTTTGGTTTCAAGGATTTACCAGAAACTTTACAAACCCAATTTCTAAATTCAGTCCAGTACAAAAACGAGTCACTGGAAGACTGTGCTGATAGAGTATTGTCACTAGCGACAACAGCTTTCAGGGATTTGCCTGAATCACACAAGACCAAACAAGCTGTTTTAAAATTTTGTCAGGGCTGTAATGACATTGACGCCGGTAGACATGCTTGTGGTCTGAGACCGGAAACCATGGACAAAGCTATAGATATCATTAAATGGTTTCAACACACAACTATAGCTATTAAAGGCAATAAACCTGCAGAGAATCCTGACAAACATGTCAGGATACAGGCTTCCTCAACCATGGAAAACAATGTCAGCTATGGAGGGCCAAATTCAAACTTTATTAGCTAGCATGAACACCCTAACAAATGAACTCCGCCTAAGACCTGAACGCAAAGGTGCACCTGCTCCACAGGACAATTCACCACCCAGTTCACGACGGGGTAACAATAATAAGCCAAGTAACAAACCTAACCCTAACAATAAAACTAACAAACAACAGGGTAAGTAATCTCAAAAACGCAATGATGATCGCGAATTTTTTTGGGTGTGACAATAAAGGTCTTTGATAAAGGACTGTCCATCCATATCCCATTTTGACAAAAATAAGGCATACTAGAAAAACAAAATCCCATCATCTGGAGTTAAAACTACAGATAAGCTAGATGGTACAGTGGCAGTACGTCATTTAAACTCAGCACTTATGCTGAGAGTTGAAATTAAAATCAGGGGTAAAACGGTAAATGCCATAATTGATACCGGATCTGAAGTAACAGTACTTTGGGACAAAATGTTTGATAGATTTGACCAAAAACCTGAGATTGTCCGAGAAACCATCATGCACGGTGCTGGACGTGGCATGAATATGACCTCAAAAATTACAAAACCTGTCAAATTGAGAATCGCAGGTCTAACATTCAGACATGAATTACATGTAGCACCGTTGGACTGTGATATGCTTTTGGGTCTTGACTTTATGAGCAGACATAATGTATCACTAAATCTTGGTAAAAATGTGCTGTATATACAGGGTAGAAAAGTGAACGCTACTTATGGACGACAGGTCCAAACCACAGAACCAGTTGTTAAGAGAGTAACCATTTCGGAAAAAAAACAGTGGTACCACCTAATTCAGCAATTAGATTAACGTGATGCTACATCCATACAGAGTGACTTTGTAATAGAGGCAGTGAAGGCCCAACCAATGTTAATGCCAAGAACTGTATGTACCGGCGGGCAAACACCAGCCATTTGTCTGGTAAACGTCGGCGACAATCATGTCACCCTGAAAAAGGGGGAGATCATCGGACATGCCGAAGAAGTTACAGTAATGGCTTCATTACCTGAACCCAGAGACAGACAGGTGAACAATGTAACAAGTTCAACACAGAGAAAACTCTCTGATCATTTACATTGTACATGATTTGTCCCAAAGGTCATGTAGAGAGTTATCAGAATCTGATGAGGAGGCTCATCTGAAAAAGATTATAGATACTGAAGTTATTCAACCCTCGATCCCTGAGTGGACCCCTGCACAAGTGCTTTTCAGTAAAGGGGAGGGGAAAAGAATAGATTAAGTCATCAAATGGACACCGTTCAGCCCATTGGTGAATCATATATTTTCTGTTTTACAGATATGGCTGAACGTGATAACAAGGAAGCTGTGAAAGACCAATTTGAAGAAATTGAAGAAACTGAATCTTTCCTTTCCAGCACTGATGCTGGAAGTGATTCCAGTTACCGCAGTGATGTCACAGTCATTCTACAGACTGAGTCCGATACTGACTGTGAAGAACCAGGAGTGGTTCGACCTTGGAGTCTTCAGGTAACGGCTAGAGGCCGTAGTTTGGAAATGAATGCAAACCATTTGGAAGGTTTGGGCACCATAAGGACGGTGGAAGTCCAACGTTGCAGGCCTGAGACATCTAATAGGTCCACTTCAACGGACGACCCTGTTGATGGCCAGCCATTAGAGGCTGGATCCAGCTTGGGTAGTAAGAGCCCAGCGGAGCCGCTTGTTCCCTGTGCTAAGGCGGTAGAGACCACCCTGCCCAAGCGCCCATCGAGAAAACAGAAAGAAACCTACCAGTCCGTAGGCTGGTATCCTCAAGTTGTAAATATTGGACAGAGTTGTGCGTGTCCAGGGATAGGTCCGCACAAGATATATATATCCTTAAGGTATAAGGACGATCCAGAGATGATCCGTTTAGTTCTTTTTTGTTTTTGTTGGATATTCCCTCAGTGAGGAAAGTTTTTATGCCCCCGCGACTAAAAGTCGGGGGGGGGGGCATATTGTTTTACCCCTGTCTGTCTGTCCGTTCTTCCGAATAAAAAAACTCAACTTTTGATGTTTTTCAGACACTTTTCAACCAAATCCAAACTACTTCAAAGGCATCTGACTTACAATAAGTAGATGTACACACACACATCTTTTGGAATATTCAAAATGGCAGCGGTTGCCATGGAAACTGAAAAAATGCGGGAAAATTCAAAGTGCCTCAAATTGGATGAAACTTAACAGGAAGGTTGTCTAGCACCCTTGGAAATGATTTATGATCTCAGAATTTTCAAAATGGCTGCTGTTGCCATGGAAACTGGAAAAAGGCGGGAAAATTCAGTGTCTAAAAATGGATGAAACTTTACAGAAAGATTGCCTGGCTCCATAGAAATGATTTTTTGGCTCAGAATTTCACTTGTTATTTTGCGGGAAAGAGGTGGAGGTATATCATGGTGTCCATATTTGTACTTTGTAAACACCTGTATTGTGTCCACGCACACTTAAAATTGCACTTGCTATATTGATTCAGGGTTCACTTCGCGGGGGCACAATTAGTTGCCATTCGGCGACAGCTCTAGTTATATGAATATATAGGTGTCCATATCCAATCCGTAGAGTTAAGATTATTGGAAATTTGAGGATGGATTAATGAATTCGAGATATACATTTCCCGATT
Source organism: Modiolus philippinarum (assembly GCA_002080025.1). Classification (NCBI taxonomy): domain Eukaryota; kingdom Metazoa; phylum Mollusca; class Bivalvia; order Mytilida; family Modiolidae; genus Modiolus; species Modiolus philippinarum. Next base: position 31,078 of record MJUU01057468.1, on the reverse strand, counting down.
TTTTCATGTCTCAACTAATTGTGAGTTTAAGTCGTTTGGAGAAGTTTGTTTGACTGTTCACAGACTGTCTGTCTGTGTTAGGGAAGTTGAGTTACACTTGTGATATTATAGTTTTGCTAAGAGACATTAGTTATGTTTTTATTGGAAATTTAGGATGTGTCCTTATGCTATATTTTGGGCCTATACACTAGAGGTAGTGTTGGATCTTGAGAAGATTCCCTTTTTATTGTTTATGGCCTACACCCTAGGTAGTGAGACCTAGTGTGGGATCTTGTGAAGATTACCTTTGACAATTCAGGTTCGAATCCATGTTTAGTAGAATTCTGGATTTCATGTTTCATAGCATATTTTTCCAATTGTCTCTTTGGAGGGCAAATCTATATCGACAGTTTGTATGCGCGGGAACAGTACTAGAGTCTGGGGATTGAGGGGTTATAGGAATAATTTTTTTTCCCTGACATTTTTGGGAAACCCCCTTTATTCTGTTAAATTTTCCCTGTTGACGTAACCTAGTCAGGGTTAAAACCCTTCCTTTTCAAAATGGGGGGAATGTGGTAAAATAGCACGTCATACGGGGGTTCCCCAATTAGGTACCATAACGTCTATGGTGGATGCCGAGAACTGCCGAAGTACTCCATACCGGGGATGGATGGTGACACCAGAGGGATCCCGGTTTTCCCGCTAACTAACCAGTCAAGCAGAACCCCAAGTGATTAGGACCACGAGGAATCTGCATTCCAGCGGATGACACCAAGCAGGACAGGTATATCCCAGCCATTCAGTGTATAATCTTTACCCAAGTATTTGCGGGAGGGTAGATTTCTCTAGGCCTAGCAAACCCCTTGTAGAGAGAATTCCTGTGGCAATATTGCAGGACTCAGGGACCCAATATTTGCCCCACTGAAGCTCCATTGTTATTCTAAGGGGTTCTAATTAATGGCAGCGAGTTTCACCATATGTAACAACGATACGGACGAAGATGCCGTAGAATGTGAAGTATGTAGCAAATGGATGCATGCCAACTCTATAGGGATATTAGAACAACCTACTGACAACAAAGATAGATACACTTGCTTCTCCTGTAAAATCCTGGATACTACAATCCCATATGAGGATAATTCTCCAAACTTAAAACATAAAGAAGGGAATATGCAATCAGAAAGGGACGTTAGCTCGAACTGTACATCCTTGCAGCAGATATACGACCCTGGCCATGAAACCTTATTAAAAGAAATATCAAGCCCAGCTCAACAATGGGAAACCAACCTGATACATAGTCCAACAATAACTGGGAAAAATAAGACCAAGATGCCTCCTTGTAAAATCCAAGAAAAGGGCAACAAGGTAGAAACCCAAATCGAAATACAGCCTAATATTATAGAAGCGAAAGGAAAGCAGAAGCGTATAAAGAAAAGAGATGACCAACATGAAATTGATCATGTGCTTGCTGAATGTAAATCAAGAATAGCCAATCCGGAGACGTTAAACTCAGAGTACAGGTCAACAATTGATATACTAGCGAAAAACTTGGTATAAATTCACCTATATCAAACAAAGGCAGCAATATAGACTTAGCTCCAAGTAGAAATCTAGACATTACACAAAACATGTGCAAATACCAAAAACATCACAGCCTCTAATCTTTGATGGGGAAGAAATAACTCGAGTGAATCAATTAAAACATCTTGGTATCACCAGACAAATATCAGGAAAAGTTTTTCTGGAAGAAAGACACAAAATTGGTAGGCAAACTATCTATGCCCTACTAGGCTCGGGTATACATGCTAGAGCAGGAATGTCGCCATTGGTTCTACAGAAAATTTGGAAAACATATGAAGTACATAGGTATCTGTACGGATTAGAAGTACAAATATGCTCCAAAAATGACATAAAAGAACTAGAAAAAATACAAAGGAAAATGGCTAAGCATTTCCAGTGTCTACCAGTCAGGGTTGCTTCAGCCGCCGTATATTTCCTAATCAGAATGGAACCAGTAGAAACCATATTAGATAGAAATGTCCTATCATTATTCCTCACGATTGTCCGACAAAAAGATACAGTTGAAAAGAAAATAATAGAATGGGAGGTAATCAATGCTGTTACAGTTAGAAATACGTTCATGAACAGAATCAACAAAATCCTTCAGAAATACAAATTACCAACCATTGAAGAGATATTACAGAATCCACCAACTAAATACAGATGGAAACGAATATTAACAGATGCTATTAATCAGTTTTGGTTCTCAATATGGACTATATGGTCTGAAGAGTGTAAAACAAAATCCACTCTTAAATATGTAACATCACAACAAGATCCTATTAATAATCCACAATGGAAATGTACCAATAACAACCAACATGACATACGAAGAGCATAGTTTAAATGTAAACTGATAACAGGAACATATAAATTACAGAATAATGTATCAAAATACAGCAGATTAGCAATTTCTCCTACTTGTAAGCTGTATTAAAAAGGAGATGAAGACATACAACATTTTCTATTGCAATCAATGTAATGCTCTAGACAATATAAGAAACAAATATACAGGAAAAGTTATTACTGAGATTAAAAGCATTGGAGTTCAACATGACATATTAACTAATCAAGAATGGATGAAAATATTATTAGACTGCACATGTATACCAAACATCATTAAGTGCAAAATAAGTGGACAATCCTTACAGAAAATAGAAAAGAAAACACAGAAACTATGTTACCAGTTACATTTAGAGAGAGCAAAGCAGTTGCAACTCAAAACAAATGAAGATATAGCTTAAAATAGGATGAATAGACCCCAGATAGTGCAAAGTACTCAATGATATGTAGGCAGGTATTTCACATCTTTTTCAAATATAACATAAAGAATATGTTGCAAGGTGATAAAGATATTTTCCATCTCCACAATGTATAAGATATAATATGACAGTAATAAATTTCTAATGATGGAAGAATCTTTTTATATGATGGCTTTAACTTTCTGGTAGTAGCCTTTTTAAACCTTTTAACCATTAACATCAATTTTAAATGTCTAACGTTATACATTAGACGATGCTACTGGTCGTTGGGCAGCCACCTCGAGAAGAATTAGTCGTTGTAAATATGTGTACAGATCTGTATATACATAGCACTGAAATTATTTGAGACTTATACATTTTAACATTAACATTAAAATAATCTTTTATCCCGAAGTTGGAGTGCTCCGTAATATAACGGAGAAATATACCTGTACATAACAGAACAGAACCTGGGTTGGTCTAAAATCATAACTTTTTTGTTACTAGAGATATTTAAAATATTAAAAAAATGATTTTTTAAGAAGAAATAAATATCTAGCATTCGTTGAATAAATAATTTTAAAATATAAAAAGATGAATTTAGAATCTTGACATCACGGGATTTTCCGATGACGAAAATGGCGAAAAATTTACCCGTGTACGCGTGTTTGATTTCAAATATTTCGTTTAATAAACTTTCTGTCGAAAAACTAATTATATATTTGGAAAGCTTAAATTATAGGCTTTCTATTCATATAGAAATGGTTATGAAATGTTTAAAGGTGAATTCAAATCTTGACAGGACGGACTTTCGTACTGACTGAAATTTTGATAAAAATGGTCAGCGGCTATATGTTTGATAATAAAAATCGCTTTCACATTAAGTTTCTGTGAAAAAAATGTTTATATATTTGAATAGGTTATGTTATTGGCTTTCTTTTGACATAAAAGTTTTTATTTAACATTTAAAGATGAATTCAAAATCATGACTTCTACACAGATCGAAATTTCGACTAAAATTGTCAGAGGCCGGTGTTTGAACTTAAATATTTTATTTTACTTGTATTTTAACCAAAAAACGTTTATATATTTGAGAAGCTTATATTTTACGCTTTCTTTCCATATAAGATATTTTATAAATTGATTGAAAGAAGCATTAAAAATCTTGACAGCAGTTCAAACATGGCGATATATTTCTGTTTAAACTTGATTAAGTATTATGGTTGCTCAATATTGTACCTAATTATATTCCATTTATGTACTTAAAATACTTGGATTTGCTTAAAATCAACACATTACAAGATAAATTTTATTAAATAAACATATCTACATACATTAAATAAAAATAAAACAAACATAACAAAAGAAATGTATGTAGCAATAATCAATAAACTAGCCAATTTCCTGTGTTTGTGACATGTTTATTTACAGGGCTGTTAGTAATTAAGATGTAATTATTTCACAGAGACTTGTGCTAAAAGGTAATTAGTTTAATGTGGCTTGTGTTTTTTACAATACCATGTGTTTGTTGAATCAGGACTTGCACAAGATTTATGTTTCCAAGTGTTACAGGTCTTTATCCCCTTATTCCAGTCACACCCAACCATATTTTGCACACCATCAGTCTCTCCACATTCACAATTTGTTTCAATGTTGAAATTTTTTGTTTTCACTTTATTTTTCTTAGCTAAATTACATTTTGGAAATGGTCTGAAGGGATCTTTTTCGAAACAAGAAATTAAAGGGTCTCTCATGTATATTGATCAAACTTGATGTGCAAGTCCCCAGTGTATCCAGTAAAGCAATATTCAACAGCATTTGCTATTGCATATAAGCCACAATCAATTGAATCTGTTTGTGTGTCTCTGGCATTTTTACAAGAAGTCTTTTTTTACCATGTGAATATAGTTGAGATAACTGAATTTCTTGGTGATACTGTTACTTTTTCAAACAGACGTTAAACAATATTCAATCAATCAATCAATCAAACAAACTATCCATAATAAATGTTTCATTTGTATCTGTTTGTACAGAAGTGACCCAGTGATCTTGACCCGTGTGGTGTATCTGTGCACATTTTCCTGCAGTGTCTGTAAATTTTGTGTTGGATATCCATTTTTGTTCAAGTGTATTGAATTGTGGTGCAAATGCTGTGTTTTGAAAACCTTGGACCTCTGGAAACTGCCGAGACAACACTGTTTGTACATGGTTTATGATGTCTTACCTCGGATGCTGTATCTAACTCTACAATCGGCTCCAAATCAAACTGCAGTTTTTTCTTTGATATAGGTGTAGTCCATTTTGTATGTTTTACAGCCGAATGGAGAGTATAAGTTATCATGCATTGAACCAACTAATATGATTATTTAGATAGTGTCGAAAATCGTTGAACGGCAAGCGACCTTCAGGTCGCGCCGTTCAACCATTTTCGACACTATCTAAATAATCATATTAGTTGGTTCAATGCATGATAACATTTTTGTGCGGTTATGCAAACCTGTTTGTGTTTAAATAAGAAAACGATAATTACAAAATGACCTACATTTAACTACACGATTGTACACATAAACGCTATGTCGACTGACCGCGTACTCTGGACAATACACAGCCGAATGATGTATTGATTTTTCATGTTGTATAAACATGATAAAGTTTACATGAGGTGTTCGTAATANATGTTTCAATGTTGAATTTTTTTGTTTTCACTTTATTTTTCTTAGATAAATAACATTTTGGAAATGGTCTGAAGGGATCTTTTTCGAAACAAGAAATTAAAGGGTCTCTCATGTATATTGATCAAACTTGATGTGCAAGTCCCCAGTGTATCCAGAAAAGCAATATTCAACAGCATTTGCTATTGCATATAAGCCACAATCAATTGAATCTGTTTGTGTGTCTCTGGCATTTTTACAAGAAGTCTTTTTTTACCATGTGAATATAGTTGAGATAACTGAATTTCTTGGTGATACTGTTACTTTTTCAAACAAACTATCCATAATAAATGTTTCATTTGTATCTGTTTGTACAGAAGTGACCCAATGATCTTGACCCGTGTGGTGTATCTGTGCACATTTTCCTGCAGTGTCTGTAAATTGCGTTGGATATCCAATTTTGTTCAAGTGTATTGAATTGTGGTGCAAATGCTGTGTTTTGAAAACTTTATACCTCTGGAAACTGCCTAGACAACACTGTTTATGGTTTATGATGTCTTACCTCGGATGCTGTATCTAACTCTACAATGGGCTCCAAATCAAACTGCAGTTTTTTCTTTGATATAGGTGTAGTCAGTTTTGTGTGTTTTACAGCCGAATGGAGAGCGTGTTTTGCTGGTGTAGAATGTTGTGTTTTTGGTGTGTTTTGAACAAAGTCGGAAACTGGTGCTGGCTCTATTACTGTTGCCTCGTAGTTGTTTACCCTTGGTTGCTTTCTGCTGGATTTTATCGACTCTTTTCTTTGTGTTTTTCGTAAGAAGTTTGAGATTGACAACTGTTCTTTTTTCTATGGGTTCATGCCCTATGCTCATTTTTGCAGCTAGTATATGAAAACATGTAGTAGTAGAAGGACATTGGCATGTTTCTTTGGGAAATAATGTCACAATACTTACCACTCATACCTTGAACACTAAAAGCCCTGTGATGGTACAGATGTAAGAAATGAAATCCAAGAACAAGCATGTCTATAGGTAATTCTTTTCATTCATTCTCTTGTTTCAACACAGCATTATAGCTTTCTGATAGATTATTACTTATACCAGAGTAAGGATACCTTAAGAAACACGAAACACTGAGTGAGACACCTTACTACCACTAGAAACACGAGACACCGAGTGAGACACCTAACTACCACTAGAAACACGAGACTCTGAGTGAGACACCTTAATACCACTAGAAACACGAGACACTGAGACACCTTACTACCACCAGAAACACGAGACACTGAGTGAGACACTTTACTACCACTAGAAACACGAGGCACTGAGTGAGACACCTTATTACCACTAGAAACACGAGACACTGAGTGAGACACCTTACCACCACTAGATACAGAAGACACTTTGTCACCTCTAGACACCTTGGTCCAACGAGAAAACTTAGACACCTTGCTACCACTAGACACCTTAGACACCTTAACTACCAGACACCTGAGACACCTTACTACCACTAGACACCTGAGACACCTTACTACTAATAGACATAAGAACAGGAGGAGAAAAACCTTAGATGCCTCATACACCTTGACAGACAGACTTAACAGAAGAAACGTCACCAAAAGAGTCACCAGAAAACACAAGACAGCATGGAAGGAGCACTAAGAATAGGAAGAGATGGCCACTTACCTTGTATACTTACGTTAGTAGACTGAGTAGAAGTAGTTGTTGTTTCTGGTACGGGTAGAAGCAAGGCGGTCTTGTATGGATATGGATCCTCTAGTGGTTCGCTGACAACGGTGGTCTCCGAGTTTGCAGAAGCGGGTGTTGTTGGTTGTGGATCCCAGATGCTGTTGTACTGAGTTGTTGACAGATTGGTACGGCCCTGTGTAGAACGAATAGTAGTAATTGCTTTCTCTAAGTCGTCTATCACGGTAGATGTTCCCTTGATGCTCAGATGAAGACCATCAGTACTGAGTAGATGCCGTTGTATTTCACCATTGTGTACGAAATTTGGGTGTCCAATGTAGGAGAGTTTGCTGTGTTTGGTGGCAATCTTTGCTAGTCTGGGGTTGGGTTCTCTTGCCCGTTTGTTGTAGTCTGTAAGCCAGTCTGTTCGTAGTATAGCATGGGGCAAGTTGTTCTGTGCTCTGGGTAGCACACGACTAAATAACACATGCGTTCTTGGGTTGACGAACCAAATGCTCTGGACAAGAGTTTGGTACTTAGTTAGAATCTGATCTTTTGGTGTTCCTCGGGACAGGTCGTTGGCTCCCACATGCAGTATGTTGAGTTGTAGCTGCTGATTAATGGCTGGATTTCTTCAAACATCTGCTCTATACGATAACCTGAATAAGAAACAGTAAAAACATGAGACAAAGATATATGATTGTCAAAAAACTCAGCGTGGGAATGGCCAGCAATCAAAACTGGAATAGAAGACATGATTAGTCAGTGAGTTTAATATATACACGGAAAACAGTATTTTCAAAATAAAAATAACATAAATACACTATTTTCACAAAATGAACTTTACTAGTTAACGTATTTACACTCTATAAACAATTGATACTATCACGAAGTATATACAACAAAAAAAAGAAAACACTTTATATAAGCACTGTGATGATGCACTAGAAAAAATTGTAAGTGTAACAGAAGGGCTAGATGTATTAGTCCATTCTGGGCGTGTAATGGTCAGTACTTCGCCCCAAGCTAATGTGAGGATGCAGTGAGATCACAGGCACACTATATATCTACTCCTACAGTTATATATTGTCTCTGATTGTAATCGTTGAAACTGGTACACTGGCTAAATGAGCAAGATTAATTAAGTTAAACAATTATGTTTATTCCACAAATATTATTTCACAAAAGTGAATAACAAAAACAATTCTAACAAAAATAGTCAATTGCAAAAATATCAAAAGGAAACAATTCTGACAAAGAAAAAATAGTCAGTTGCAAAAAAATGTCATCAAGGAAAAGTGCTTAAAAAAGTAGCACCAAATAACAAAAATATAAATATGGCAGTATGTCAAATAATTCTTCTTAAAAAATGGAAGAATAAATTATATAAATAGGAAAGATATCCCAAAAGCAATAAAACAAAATACCCTAATAAAAAATCTCCTAACTTCGCGTTGTGTTATAAATAAAAAGTGATCCCTTTGTGTCTTGAGACGGTCCCTACGATCAATAGACTAATGAGCAGATACCTTTCCGAAGTTCAAGGTCAACAACTGGGACGTGCCTGTGTAATGTAGCCCTGGTCGAACTGATGCAGTTCAAGAGGGAGAGTGTGACCTGATGGCAGGTTGGCTCTGTCTGCAACTGAAGTTAAAGCATAATTCTGTCTGTTTTATACTCTGGAGAACAATAGAAAGGGAAACCTTGACCGACGGTATCGTTTAAAATACGGGTAAGATACGAGAAGTGCGAATGAAATTTTGGCCAAAACTGACCACTAAACAAGAAGATAGTAAAATGGCTATGGCATATGAACTTCCGGTTTACACGTTGAACATGTAGGGGAAAAATATCAGAAAAACAGCCTAAATCCCAGTAGAAATTCCCATTTCAGTAAGTGAAACTTGTCAAAGTCATGTAGCCCTACATGCACATGAAACTTGGGTGCAAAATGCATTTTAATAACAGAGAACAAAAACCAGTCTCACTACATACCCCCCTCCTTAAGAGCAATTTTAAGAAGTAAATTTTTCACAACAAATAGAGTAGTGATGACATTAAACTATGATATGAAAACAGTTTAAATAAACAAAAACACATTATTGCAAAAATCAATAATGTAAGATATTGATTATTAATTATTTACAACTTGCATGAATGAGAATTAATTCTTTACTGAAAAATTAAGTGATAATTTTTTAAAATTTTTTTGTAGAAAACCCTATTTAATTCAAATATAGAAAATTTAGAAATAGAATAAATTTACCCTTTAAAATTTATGAAAGCATAAGTACTAGAATTTTTTTTCAACACATATCAAATAGAAAAAATCAAAAATATTTAACAACATACTAGTAATAAATAAACAGTGTCAATGTCCAAATAACTCCCTAGCACAATCTTCAGTTTCCTTCCTTTCTGTTAGTTTCTGAGCCTCTGAGTTTGCAACACACTCCCTACGGTACTTCTGTTGAAAAGCTTGTTCCTCCTTGAGGCGTGGTCTCCTCTCACGGGTTCCGAAACGTGGGAGTAAAGCGGCCCCTGGGTGAATATACTCAGCATTTTCTACATATACTGATAAGATGTTAAATTTCACCTGTGCTTTTGCAATATTATGGGATGCCGTAAGGTGTCTGGATAGTCTGTCCTTGATTTTAAAGCACTTACGGCATATGTTGCATTTGAAGATCTCCCGTTTCTGGCGGTGGACATGTAACCAATGACTGGTCAACTCCCTGAGGTTTTCATATTTTACTAATGATGAACACCTCACCACGCAGTACTTGCCTACTGGATTAAAAACTGGCTGTAAAGGTCTGACTACGTCAGTGTGGAACTGATGCAGTTCCTGCGTGTCAGGAAACAACTGGAGTTTTCCACCTGCCATTCTGAAACTATACGAACTACTATTAGATTATGTTGAAAAGAAACATTTAAAATATATACAAATACTGCCTTACATACATACATATATATTTTTTTCAGGAAAACAAATACATATTATACATATCATTATATCAATTTGCGGCATCAAATACCAGTTTATTTACATCATATATACATCGAGTTGCAAACATTTTTTTTCACGGAGAGCACCTCTCTCTAGGTTTTACCACTCTCCCAGTACGAGTTCTGACAGGTTCTGGTGTACTTGAAACAATAGGTGGAAAAGTGTCTTCAACGTCGGAATTGTCTATGTTTAGTGGCGTGAAATTTTTCGTACTATTTTCTTGTGTTGTATCATCAAGTAAACTTGTCTCTTTCAGAGTCAAACTGGGTGGCGGATTCCTACCCAAATATGGTTTCAAATGATGTACATGTACATTTATTGGTGTAGTATTTTCATCTATTTGAACTTTGTATGTTACGTCTGTATTTTTTTCTATTACTAAGTATGGACCTGCCCAATCTAAACTTAAACTTTGATTTATTTTAGGAGGATACCATCTCCATACCCATGAATTTGGTTCGTATGACCTAACTTTAATATCTCTATCGTAGTACAATTTTTGTCGCTTTGCCGCTCATACACTAAACAAAAAGCATCTCATAAGGCATTTTTTACCCATTCTACATATTCAATGCGACAAAAGTCATTGCCGTATGGTTAGGAACAGGGTAAGCCTCCTTCCATTTAGTAAAAGAATCGCCTACCACTATACAAAATTCATTCCCATTTTCAGTAGGGGGTAGGGATCCCACTATATCTATCCCTATCCTTTCTAAAGGAGCGGTATTGTTACTGTTAAACAAAAATTTCTTCTATTATGTTTTTTTTAACATTTTACACATTTGTTTTACTTGTATAAAGCTATATGGTTTTATATTAATTTTTTATATATTTATTAAAATTGCTCAATATACTAGTACTCAACAGTTCTCGCCACAATATAGCTGAAATATTGCTGCAGTTGGCGTAAAACACCAATCAATCAGTCAATCAATTATACAAAAAATTCCTAAGTAACTTTACTTCAGTAACATTTTTAGGTTGAGGTCAGTTTTCAACACAATCAATTTTGGATGGGTCACATTGTACTCCTTTTTCAGAGACTAAATGACCAAGAAACGCAACTTCTTTCCTATATAAAAAACACTTGGATGGCTTTAATTTTAAATTTGTATTTCATAAACATTGGAAAACAAGTTTATGATTTTCAAAAGCCTCTTCAAACGTTTTCCCAAAAATAATAATGTCATCTATGTAACATAAGCAGTGCTTCCACTGCAAATCTCCTAAAATAGTTTCCATCATTCTTTTGAAAGTTTGTACGGAAGAATTTAAACCCATTGGCATAACTTTGAATTGAAAAAGTCCTTTGTGTGTACTAAATGCATTTTTGGTTTGTCAGATTCATGACAGACTACTTACCAGTAACCGCTGTGGCAGTCTACCGTGGATACCCAAGTAAAAGCCCTTGGTCTAGTCCTATATGTTTAGCCACAAAGCGTGATGATACAGTACGTTTCTGTGTTGATTTTAGAAAATTAAATTCATTAACTGAACTTGATGCCTACCCCCTTCCCAAAATTGACGATTGCCTAGATTCATTAAATGAATACTTTGACGGTATACCATGGCTGAAAAACGTGAAGGGTATTCTTGATAATTGTGGTTTCTCATATGTTTGGAATAATCAGTCTTTCAATAATAGCGTTTGGTTGTATCAAAATGTGAAGCAAAGGTTAATAGATCAATTCAAACAAAAATGGTTTTCAGATGTTCAAACGTCTCCGAAAGCAATTAATTACCGTATGTTCAAAGATAATTTAGAATTTGAAAATAATTTCAAGCAGTTGGACGATAAAAATATGTTTACACTGTGTAAATTCAGTCCGAAAAGTCATTGTGTGAAATTATCTCCCTTCTAAACATGCTAATGAGGTGGGCGTCTACTTCATCAGACATATTTTAGAAACACGCCGTCTGTTGATGGTCCATAGTAACGGCTAGATATTAAGATTGTTCGGGTATATAAATCACAAAGGAACGATGCTTTTGAAAACAAAAACATTTACAAAATAAAAAGTTAACAATTGGTCTGCTATTGAATGTTAAATTGTTTATAGTTGATGTCAAATGTCTTCACTGCGACAACACAAAAATTAACCTGGCGACAATAAAATATTATTAAAAGGCAAAAAATTACCGGGGCGGACACAATTTCTGTATCAAAAGATAGCCAAAGGATTAATCTTGAAGGGAAAATATGAAATAATTGATTTCAAAGATGTATATTTTCAAGATCCAAAATGATATCCCGTAACCAAGGAATAAGTGAGGGTGGTATTTTCCATTGTGTTCATTATTTGGCGGTAAATGTTATTTATAAACACCGCCGAGGCACTCACAGGGATCAATGTACCCTATTATGGTAAAATTATACGAAATTAACGGGAATGTTTCTAGATTTCTGTATTTAAATATTTATTTGGAGCCGTAGTAGAATGTTTACTGTTCCATTTAATACATTAAAACAAACTATAGACAAAAATCAAATTACGATTACCTGAATGGGCCTCTGACTCGTAAGTTGTTCATGACGTATGTAGGTAAATTCGATTTCATTTCTAAAAATAGAGCCAGTATTGTAGCAGAATACACTAACTTTGGGGTTTTATTCTGGGTAAATGCGTGGAAGGGCGGAAATGAAAATTTGCACACGTATTCATCAATTCTTTATGAATCAGTATGCCAATTTTGGAGAAAATNGCTAAATTCCCCGCCCTTGACGATTTCACCCTACTTTTCCAGTGGCAGTCAGAATTTCCCGTCCCATGGCCCTTTCCATACCCCAAAGTGATTATTAATTAACAAACTTGTTCTCGTCTTGATATAGCTGAAATATTGCTGAGTAGACGTTAAACAATATTCAATCAATCAATCAATCCTGTTAGAAACAACTTTTTGGAATTTGTAACTACGGAAAACAATCTGAGTAGACCTTTTTTGTTTCGTTTAATGAAGAGTTCCATTTCTTTTGTTAAAAACTAATTACTTATCGGCTTGAATTTAGAACTTTAAATCATCAGCTACCAATTGAGAAAGGTAGATGGCAAAATATTCCAAGAGAACTTCGAAAATGTCAATTATGTAATTCTGATGAAATTGGTGACGAATTTCACTATATTTTTATTTGTAATAGCTTAAAAGTTGA
>MJUU01057468.1:2903-17246 GCA_002080025.1 Modiolus philippinarum | reverse complement strand
AGAAAAAACATATTCAGTCTAAATATACTGAAAGGCCGAATAGTCTAAAATTTTCCGAATTAATGAAAAATAACGACGTTTCCATTATGATCCAACTATGAAAAATGATAAATGCAATTAGTAAAAAACTCCGCTCCTAGGATAAAATTTGTTTGATTGATTATATAAGAAACTTGTTTTGATTGATTGTACTTCTTTTTGATTTTGTTATATGTATTTCTCAGTACTGTAATATTTAACTATCTTCCTTTCTTTATATTATATATATTTTGTTAGCTAATTTCATATAATATGTATCATCTATACCATTGTAATTTGGTTTGTGAGAATAAAGATTGTTGTTGTTGAGACCTGAAGGGGAAAATGACATGGACACTGGACTTGCAAAGTGTTTGACCATGTTAGTCGCCTTAATCGGAAAAAATATCAATCTAAATTGAGTTGTCTCCTATTTAATTGTTAGAGTTGTACAGTGCTTGTACAGTAAAACATAACCAATCACACCATTATAGCATATACCATACACCATACACCATGCACCATTACATCATACACCATGAACCATTACACCATATACCATACACCATCACACCATACACCATTACACCATATACCTTACACCATACACCATGCACCATGCACCATACACCATACACCATACACTTTACACCTTACACTATACACGATGTCTAATACAATTGTATTTGCATTTCAGTTTATATTTTATAGTGGCCGGTGCATACAACAAATGAATTTTATCCGTTTTCGCACTGGGAATAATATTAGTCCCAGTTTTGCAGGACAAAATGAAGAATTTCAATAAAAATTTGTCGAAGATCTCATTTTTCAGTCTCAACTCTAGAATACTTTCCACGAAGCTTGTTATTTACAATCGTGTAAATAAAAAACCCGCCCCGAGATAAAAAAAAGGGCGATACAGATTTTCGTCTGCCGTATTTTATTTCACGTGTTGCTTTTTCTCGCTTTTAAGATGGTAATTTTTCCCTCATCTTATTTATTAATTATTCCTTCTGTCGAGCGTACATTAGGGGTTATCATCGTACAGCGTCCATTACCTTTTTTCGTACTCCAAACACGATCTTATTTCACTTGCAATGTACACTGTACAGAAGAATTTCGATATTTCTTCTGTCAAACAGAATCTATTTCTATATCCCTATTGTTGCATATTTTCAGTAAATGTTTCAATTTGAGTACTAGATGGCATTAACATCATTTCCCATACTATCCAAACTATCCTATTGTTGCAAATTATCAGTAAATTTGTACCAAATTCGAGTACACCATATCGCATACTATCAATATCCCTAATGTTGGATGTTTTCAGTATATTTGCACCAATTTTGAGTACTAGATGGCATTTACACTATATCGCATACTATCGCTATCCCTATTGTTGCATGTTTTCAGTATATTTGTACAAAATTTGAGTACTATGTGGCATTTACATGATATCGCATAATATCGATATCCCTATTGTACCATATTTTCAGTATATTTGCATGACATTTGAGTACTAGATGGCATTTACACAATATCGAATAGTATGTATATCCCTATTTTTGCATGTTTTCAGTAAATTTATGCCAAATTTGAGTATAAGATGGCATATACACCATATCCCATACTGTCGATATCACTATTGTTGCATGTTTTCAGTATATTTGTACCAAATTTGAGTACTAGATGACATGTATATCATATCGCATACTATCGATATTCCTAATGTTGCATGTTGTCAGGAAATTTGTGCCAAATAAGTACAAGCTGACATTTACATTATATCGCATACTATCTATATCCCTATTGTTGCACGTTTTCAGTAAATTTGTACCAAATTTGAGTACTTGATGACTTGTACATTATATCGCATACTATCAATATCCTTATTGTTGCATGTTTTCAGTAAATTTGTACCAAATTTGAGTATTATATGGCATTTACTTCATATCGCATACTATTGATATCCCTATTGTTGCATATTTTCAGTAAATTTGTACAAAATTTAAGAACTAGTTGACATTTACATCATATAGCATACTATCTAAATCCCTATTGTTGCATATTTTCAGTAAATTTGTACCAAATTTGAGTACTAGATGGAATTTACACCATATGGCATACTATCGATATCCCTATTGTTGCATATTTTCAGTAAATTTGTACCAAATTTGAGTACTAGATGGCATGTACATCATATCGCATACTATTGATATCCCTATTGTTTCATGTTTTCAGTATATTTGCACCAAATTTGAGTACTAGATGGCATTTACACCATATCGCATACTATCCATACATTTTGTATCCCTATAGTTGCATATTTTCAGTAAATTTGTACCAAATTTGAGTACTAGATGGCATTCACACCATATCACATATAACCCTATTGTTGCATATTTTCAGTAAATTTGTACCAATTTTGAGTACTAGATGGCATTTACACCATATCGCATACTATCGATATCCGTATTGTTGCATATTTTCAGTAAATTTGTACAAAATTTGAGTACTAGATGGCATGTACATCATATCGCATACTATCATTATCACTTTTGTTGCATGTTTTCAGTATATTTGTACCAAATTTGAGTACTATATGGCATTTACACCATATCTCATACTATCGATATCCCTATTGTTGTATATTTTCAGTAAATGTGTACCAAATTTGAGTACTAGATGGCATTTACACCATATCGCATACTATCAATATCCCTATTGTTGCATATTTTCAGTAAATTTGTACCAAATTTGAGTACTTGATGGGATTTACACCATATCACATACTATCCCTTACCAAAAATACAAGCCCGTGGCACACAGTTGCGGCTGACTTGCAGCTGAGTTTGCAGCAACCTAGCCGTAACTAATCTGCAGTTAGCTTGTGGCGCTTTTTTTACCATGCAAATTAGGTGTGCCGCAGGGTTGCGGCAGATGTTGATAGCCATATATAGTTTCTGGCACACTTACGGTGCACCATCTCTGGCACACTTGTGGCGACTTGTATGCCTATATTTAGTAAATGTGCTGCAAGGTTGCCGCAGCTATATGGGTTTTGGCACACTTGCGGCAATTAGTTAACCTTGGTCTATTACAATGACAGACGGACAAACGGAGTACTATAGGGCCCTTAAGATTAATTTGCTGTATTTATGTACTTTTGTACATGTCGGTAAACTTTTCTTTGGAAGAACTGAAATGTTTTACATGTATGCAATAGTTATTCTTCCTTCCGAATATGGACAATACTATTAATGGGAATCCACTAAAACTCCCTGTGATCGTATATAAAACATAAAAGAATACAAAACTTTGAAAATCAATATTTTATCAAATACTGATAATGGTGTCCAAAATATAAATGTCCCTGTAATGTTTATTGATCTTCAGATGCAGCAGTCTCCACAGTCTTTTTCACACGTTCTAATTTTACGGCACGGACCATAGTCGAAATTTTACTGTTCATTGCTGGAACAATATCTTTGTTTGTCATTCCAAGGACTGTAATTGCATAAGCTGTAAATTAAAAAAAATTCTACATTATATAACAAATATACATATAAGGACAAAAAAATAGTGTCTTTTTCCTCCCTCATTTAAGCTATATACTTTAATTATGTTACATAAAGTTCTAAAAATTTAGGCTTTCATTTGGTAAATATCCATACATCTTCAGTTTATTTCGATAATATTGACTACTTTTAGTAGACCTTCAAAGAGACAATTGGAAATAGTAAATTTAGTCCAGTCAAAACAGATTTTCACCTGAACAAATTGAAACATAAGATATTTTGGATGTAATCTGTAGTATTATGACATTCAAACATACAGAAACAAAATCTAGAAAAAAATCTAACTTGCCGAACGTGTTTAAAAATCATTTTAAAATTTCCCATGCATTTACAATGGAGATGCGAGATAACTCTAGCAAAAATCTTAAGATTTGTCATTTTCCAGGGCAATTTACTTAATTTGCATGTGGGGTATGAAAATTTGAGAGTGTACTTCGATGGTAATGAAATTAAGGCTGCTGCATTCAGTAATATGCAGGTTTCAATAGTTTTATTAGAATTTGTCTTTTATTCAACGATTTAAATAGCTATTAATACTTATTTCAGGCACCTGATGATTTTTGAAAAAATATTTAAAGCAATAAAAGACAAGTTTAGGGTACACAAGAATCCTCACTTTAATTATGAATATGTTCAAATCCCTAATAAACTTTCAGTGTGTTTTGGAATACAAGTAGGTACAATATCGTTGTATTTAGTTTATTTACATTTGTACTTGAATTGTACTACTGATCTAATTTAAATACCATGCATGTTAATTTTTATCATGCTTACACAAATGCATAGTGTATTTTTTAAATAATGTATATGTACCAAAATCTTCAAATATAAGCATGTAAATTCTTTGAATGGACATTTGTGTGTCTTGTTTATTTTAACCTTTTATCTTACTATATGTCAAGTTGTCTGGAAGGGTGTTTTTTCTCTGAACCTCTTTTACCCTTTTGTTTAGGGACCATGCAACCTAAACCTGCCACCGTTCATTGAAGACCCTTCGGTAGTCTTGGGTTGTTTTTACTTCACAAGAATCCATGTCATCAAGTGACTTAAGTTAAGATTTTCTTTAAAAAATTCATGGATTTTCTATCATATTTTGCAGTTTTCTCCCCTTTCCAATGCAAATTAACATAGATTTCTTTTGGCTCTAATGTTTTGCTCACATTATGATTTAGATTTTTTTGTGGTAGTTCCAGTAACAATTCAGAGCATATTAAAATGCAAACCAATATCCTCTGTTGCAATTAGTTTGCGGTTTAGCCAAATTTTTCGATAATCAACACCATAATCTAGGATTAGTTATTTGTTTTTATTATATAGATCGTCACACATATTTGAAGGTTACCTAACAAAAATGTTGACAACATATATTGTAATGTCACTTCCTAGAGTGAAATTATGGAAAACAATTTCTCAGTTAATTATTACTTTTATTTCACTGGGAAATTTTAATCTTTCACTGCTATACCCCAGAGGGCGTTAGCCCGATTGGGGTATAACTGATTTGTACCACGACCCAATGTCCATGGAAAATTGAAGTTTGGGGGGTTTTTCAGGAATTTTACCCTAGATTATGGAAAAGAAGAATAAATATGGGTATCTGATTACATTAAATGACATCGTGGTACAAATATAGTAAAATCAATTACTTTTGCAGTTATTTATGATAAAATTTCAGTCCAAAAGATGCTTGTTATATGCAATTATGGAATGTAATAGTTCGCCTAAAATCAGAAAGTCAAAATGTTGTTCATATACGTATTAAGACTCAAAATTTATCATTAATACAAAGACAAGGAAAAGTCATAGAGAAACAGTGCAAGCAGACATAAATGGAAGAGTCAAATATTATTGGACAAGTCTAGCTGTCCAACAGATCCAAAATCTACTTCCCAAAGACTGGTCATGCATACTTAGATAAATACTCACATTTCAAAGCCTGGCCAACTGGTGTTGATAAAATATTCATTGCCGTCTTATTGCTAACTTCTTCGTGTTGGACGCCGTGCGCGGTCCCGGCTGAAGAATAGGCCCGCAGCATCCTCTGAGCTTGGAGTATGAGCCATCCTAACAGAGGACCCCGAGGGAACCCCGGGATATAGAAATAGGACCCAGTATCTCCGGCTTGCGGGGTATGACCCCTCCTAAACGGAGGCTGACCCCGAGGGTCCCGGGATATAGAAATAGGACCCATTCCGTGGTTGTGCGGGATGGGATGTAAACTCAGGTCCACGTGTTGGAAGAAATGCCACGCTTCCTGCACGTTAAAGAACCCTTGTAGCAAGCTCTCTTTGGGGTGGTCCGTAGGTGATCGGCTACAAGGCTAAATTCCCCGCCCTTGACGATTTCACCCTACTTTTCCAGTGGCAGTCAGAATTTCCCGTCCCATGGCTATTTCCATACCCCAAAGTGATTACTTATCAACAAACTTGTTCTTGTCTTGATATAGCTGAAATATTGCTGAGTAGACGTTAAACAATATTCAATCAATCAATCAATCTTCGTGTTGGAAAAATCCATTCATCATGAGTTTTAGGCAATGTGCCTTCGTTTTATTTTTGAAGGCGCTCTTCGTGGAGGTTAACCATTTGGATGGCACATATACTATGCCATCCTCCACCATTTTAATATATCCTTGAGGAAGCCCTTCCCCAGACTCAGAGATTTTCTGAAATGTATAAAATATATATATATGACAATATTTGCTTTTGAACTTTAATACTTAATTTTGAAAATACTTTAAAACATAGTGCAATGCACTAATCATGCTAATTAAGCCTGTATATACTTTTTTATAATTACAATTTATTTTGTTTTGTATGAAGTACAACGCTTTTGATTGGTTGATAGCACTTCCAGTCTGAAGTTTTTATTTTTCAATAAAACTAACTAGCATGTGTGGACCTGACAACGGCTTATACACGGAGTAATTTGAAAAGATAAACAACGCATTTCGCACTATTTTCATCAAGTTAACCTGCACAAACACTCAAAATATATATCGATGGAAAGTAATGACATGTATAAGAATTGAATGCAATATTTTGTAGTTATATGAGTGTGTACAAGCGTGGACCTTTGCACATTTTTTACATGAAGTGTGGTAGCTCTTCATTAAAAATGTGCTTTGGTCCACGCTTTTACACATTAAGTGAAACGTGGCTACAAAGGTTCACATTTTTAACATGAAGTGTGGTAGCGCTTCATTAAACATAGGTAATCAACGATTACAAAGTTCGCCTCGTTGTGGCACTTTGTCGCAGCAACCCAATTTTGCCTGGATTCTGACCTACCATCAGAGATGCATGCACGTGCAAGGTTAGATGATCCTACCATGTACAGTGACTGAGATATCAACTTGGATGTAAACTTGAATGTAAGTCTCTCAAGCGGAAAATAAAGGTCAAAGTGACCTAATTTTGCCTGGATGCTGACCTACCACCAGAGATGCATGCACATGCAAAGTTAGATTATTGTACTATGCATAGTAACTGAGATATGAACTAAAATGTAAATTTGAATGCAAGCCACTCAAGCGGAAAATATAGGTCAGAGAGACCTAATTTTCTTGGAGGCTGTGAGTTAACACAAGATGCACCTGCATGCAAAGTTTGATGACCCTACACTGCATAGTTACTAAGATATATACCAAAATGCGGACGCGGACACGGACGCGGACGCCGGGGGTACTCTAATAGTCCCCCTCAACTTCGTTGAGGAGAACTAAAAATGTGCTCTGGTTGACGCTTTAACACACTAAGTGAAACATGACTATATATGGTGAATGTTGGGCGGGCGATGGCAGACGGGGAAAAATTTCTGTAACAGATTATCAGCAACTAGCAATTGTAGGCAATTGATATCTGGTATGCATGCAGCCTCAGGTGGTGGTCTCATATGGTGGGATGTGTTTATTGGGTCTGTTGCTCATCAACTTCCTGTTTATAGGAATTCCTGCTTTTTGGACTCATTTTTTTACTTACATAGAAAGACTTCTCAATGCAGATCCCTCTGCTTGGTTTGTAATGGGTTTGATCAGTTGGTACATGTACATCTCCGCTAATGGAGCTGTTATATTCATTTGAGATTGCCTGTGACTTCATGGAATCTGCATAGATATTAAATTATAATATTTAAATTAATAGCTATAAAGTTAAAAAAAAACTTCATATATAATACATATTTCATTGTTTTAAATTGGGAAATACAAATTGTATTCCTGCGTAGATGTGAGTGCAAGTAAACAGTTTTTAAAACCTACATGGACCAACACTTGATGTTTTAAATTGTCCTTCTGTACTGTACTGTACTGCATACCTGTTAATTTTCACAGATGTACTAATTTGTGCTATTTTGGTAGTTGTCTTGAGAAAACTTCATTGGGTTCAATGAAAATTTAATTATTTATTTAAAGTTAAACAACTTTTAATTATGGAGAAATGTTAAAATATGCAGTTTGGTCCTGCAGATGCAAATTTTTGTCAAGTATATTGTCATATTAATTGAAAACAAAAAAGAAAAGAAAAAGAAAGAACTTTTTGACCAAATACCCAAAAATGATCATATTACTGAGTTCATGATCATATTACTGATATTGCCTTGGTGGACCTTACAAAAATTCTACAGGTCCACTTGAACATTTCTATTGTAAATTTGACAAAATGTGCCGGATCTGCGACAAATTTGCCAATTTTTAAAAAGAAAAGTCAGGTCCAATGATTTTCGCGAACTGTGATGTTATATATATATTCCAGACCACTACTCCACAATTTGGTCAATTCCATTCAGTGATGTCAGGAGAAATTTTGAGGTTTTATTAGGTGATAAATAATGATTCCATGACACATGTCAAAATTGCACATAAAATATATATACTATACGATACAAAGAAGATATCAAAATCTAACAATAACCAAAAAAAAAAAAAATGTAAATTAATCTATGATAACCTAATTCATCAATGGCCTCTCTAAATGCTTTTTATTTGGAAAATGTTGTGGGGATTTTAAACTCACTTTCTTCGCCTGCGTATCTTCCAGGCAGCTTCACTTTCCTTTTTGATGCCATCTTTCTTCTCTTTCTTTGGTTTTCCCTCCAGCAACTGTCCAGTCTATGGCTGGTCTCCTTTTCAATTCTAGCGGGATGGTTTCTGATTGGACAAAAGAAGCACGTGATTTTTTCGGAAGAAACGAATTTCTTATTTAATTATGATAAATTCTACAATTCAGAAATACATCCTTTATATGATTAACAGGTAGTTTTATTTGATTGTTTGTTTTTATTGTATTATGTTAAAACATCATTACTATTAATTTCCTCGAGTTTTTAAATCTGTTCGTCTCTTCATGAGGATTCGAATTTTGCACGTATCACTTCCGGTTAAACATGTAAACAGCGAAGTCACAAAAAAATGCTGTTAAAGTGAATTTGTGTGTTTATTTTACAAGTTGTCTAAAAGAAATATTAAGAACGCATCATTTTAATATATAATGCAATGGAATATTGGTATGTGTCCGTTCCCACGAAAACCTCGTTTTTGACTATGAAACGATACGATTTGATCGACCTACAGCTACAGTTGCCCTGACAAATAACAACAACATACAAACACACGAACAAATGCTTTTTATACAAATTATGATTACATTACAAATTAATAAGATGCATATGTAGACATCACGGACATACACGTAGTGTTTCCCCCAGCATTCTAAAAGGGCACTTGCAACGCGTAATGGTCTTTAAAAAGGAAACTTTCACATCATAAAGTTGGCTAAAGGGCACAAAATATTTAAAACTCGCTTAAAATGACATTTCTGAACAAAAGAGCATGCAAAATACCAGTTAAAACATCATTATATAGGCCTAGAATTAATTCAGATTGTGAATGACTGCATGCACAAAATAAGAAGTCTAAAAAATAGAAAAAGAAATTTTTCAATAAACCCAACAGTTCTCGCCACAATATAGCTGAAATATTGCTGAAGTTGGCGTAAAACATCAATCAATCAATCAATCAATCAATCTAAAAAATAGAAAAAGAAATAGAAAAGGGGGATGGTGCCAAGGCGAAATTGAGAGGGGCAGCATGGTGCTGTCCAAAAAGGGTATGGCGTTTTACCATGCTAAGCATGCTTGGGGGAAACACTACAATGTATATGTTCCGTGCCATTTGAGTATTATGCACCGTAAGCTCGGGACTGTACGGTCCAGACATTATGAGTACAACTATACGGTCGAACAATACGCGTACTTCAGTAGTTAAATCTGAACAAACTAACAAATGCGTTTTATACAATGATTACACCTATACGCATAGGTGCGTATTTTGTAAATTTAAATATTTCAGAAATAATGATATTTTTTTTTTAAATGAAACATTAAAACCTACTAGCTACAATGTAAAATAAATTCAGATAAAAATAATTAGTCAACATAATCACAAACAGCCAGTTTCTTTGAAATAATGAATAAACGAAAAACATAGTATTTCAAGATCTGCCCGACCATACGCGTAAGGTAGGACCGTACAAGCATTTCTTAAGTCTGGACCATACATGTACAGTCCAAATACTTGTACAGTCTAGAACCATTAATATTTAGTCCAAAGTTTTGATGAAAAACATAAGCATGCAGTAATAACAAGTCAAACTTATGTAAGTCTAAGCTTGCAGGATACATTTGTACATGGTAATACATTTTTCATCTCGACCCCACTATCACTTAAATATGTGTATTTGGTGCAAAACACAAAAGAAAAACAAACACCAGATGCTCGCACTTCACTATATGTTTCTAAGCCTCATACAATATTTGAAATATGGATCCACATGAACTGTGTATTGAACAGATTTATGTTTTAATATTGCACTCGTAAAGTCATGCAATATTAAATTCTCAATATTCCGCAGTTTTCATGCAATAGCCTATGAAAGTAAAAAAACCCACAATTTATAGGTAGATGTACATCAAATTTGTGGGTACATATACATGTACACAATGTACAACATGATGTATTTTAGTCTGAATTTTTTTTTACAGATGATAATGAAGAGGACCAACAGCCTAAAAAAGTTGACAAGCTTGGAAGAGTTAGGCCGAAACACTATCGTTACAGTGAAAACCCATCCAAAACATCCAGGAGAAAGCCTCGAACTGTAGATCCTCAGATACCAGAGGTCAACTATCCTGAACATGATGATGTCCAAGATACCGTCTTTGATTCAATTGAAATTAATGAGCCGCATACATTACCTAGCATTCCATCTGCAAATGAAAGTGATGTGGACATTGACAAGGAACATGAATTTAAAACTGTACATCAGATCATTGAGGAAGCTATTTTTGTTAGTGACAATGAAAATGATAATGTTGATGACCAAGATGACAGTAACTTATTCTCGGATGAAAAATGGGACAATCTAAATGATTTATGGTCAGATGAAGAAGATGCAGATGATGAAGAGAAAGAGCAGGACAATTTATTTTCGGAATGTGATAAAACTTCAAAAATTTATCATGGTCACATTATGACAGTGTATACAAGCATGGTATTAATCTTGCTATACTCAGTTTGTCACAATATCAGCGGTGCTCAGTTGAATGATTTACTGGCATTGATAATCTTCATTGTTTACATCCTCATCCAGGGCTCCAAAGTATATACGTGTTTAAACAATTCTTTACAAATCTTCATTCACCGATTGTTAAACACTATTATTGTTTTTCTTGCTACAGAAGCATAAATGAAGACACTGGGGAATGTCCAAATGAAAAATGTAAAAAAAAGATCAGTTTAAAGAAAAGAAGCTTTTTCATAGAAGTGCCAATTAAGCATCAGATCAAGAAATTTTTGGAAAAAGATGGGACTGTTGACCTTTTGAAAGAACGATTCAACCGGTAAAAAAAGAAACCAACCGGAATTGAAGATATATATGATGGACAAATTATAAGAATTTATCAAGTAATGGAGGACCTTTATCGGACGTATATCCATACAACATATCCCTGACCTGAAACACTGATGGCATTCCGATATTTAAAAGCTCAAAAGTCTCCCTTTGGCCACTTTATTTAACTATAAATGAATTACCGATTAAACAGCGAGTGAAAACTGAAAACATGATTTTATATGGACTGTGGTTTGGGGAATCGAAGCCTTTCATGCCAGGGTTTACAAAACCATTAGTTAACACATTAAAAGATATAGAGGAAAAAGGAATCGAATTCAGTTATAAAGGAGAAATTTGCAGCAGCAAATCCTTTCTACTATGTGGGACAGCTGATCTGCCTGCAAAAAGCCTAATAATGAATTGCAATCAGTTTAATGGACAATATAGCTGCTTAAGATGCCTTCATTCGGGGACGACAACTAGAACAGTAAAAGGAGGTACCATTAGGACATTCCCTTACGACTCTTCAGAACCACTAAAACACACTAGTCAGGGCTGCATCAATGATGCAGTTGAAGCTATTCAAAACCAAACTGTCACACATGGAATTAAAGGCCCATCATTTCTAATGACGTTAAAACAATACGACTTTGTTAAATCTTCTGGTATTGATTATATGCATGGGGTTCTATTGGGAATAACAAAATTACTAATAAATCTTTGGACACTTGGAAGTAATAGCAAAGCTGTATTCTCTATTTCAACAAGTATCAACATAATTGATGACCGTTTGAAAATGATGAAACCTCCATCCTATATCACTCGTGTTCCAAGAACAATTTCAAATCACATTAAATATTGGAAAGCTTCCGAGTTGAGAACATGGCTGTTCTTTTATTCACTTCCTATTCTAAGGGACATTCTCTCGTCAAAATATTTTCTTCACTATGCATCATTTGTTCAAGGAATTTACCTCTTATCCTCGGATTCCATTGCACCAGAAGACCTACAGAAAAGCAAGTTGCTATTATCATATTTCGTACACATGTTCAGCTCATTATATGGGGAACGTTATTTGACACTCAATATGCATTCACTGTTACATCTGCCGGAGTGTGTTGAAGACCTTGGACCATTATGGGTTTATTCATGTTTTCCGTATGAAAATGCCAACGGTTTATTGACTCAACTTTTTCATGGCACACAGAATTTTGAGCTTCAGATACTCAGTTCCTTAAGCATTGTTCAAAATATGCCAACTTTACTCAGTCCAAAACAAGAACCTGACCATAAAGCTTTTGCAAAAAAGTTGCAGCATATATCAGGAATAACTACAAAGCATATTGGAACAGATTCTGGTGCATTACCTGTTGGGAAAAACATTAATATGAATATTACTGATTCAGTATGAAGTAATTGGATATAAGCCTTTAAATTGCAAATGTTATAAACGAATTTTACTCCGTGGTTTTACAATTCATTCATCTTCATACAGTAGAGTTAGTGTAAGGAATACTTTTTCAGTAAAATATTTTGAACCAAAGGAACAAGTATTTCATTACGGGTCCATTTTATACTATATTTTGGCCAAAAAATGTGAATGTATAGGAGTTATGTACATGTGATGCATCTTTAGTTGCAGTTCTGCGTAATACACAGTGATAAAACCATCAATTGTAGAGCCAAACTTTCGGTAACAGCAGATCATATCAAGGTGGTCAAGAAAACTAATGCCGTTTGTGTTGTTGATTCAACAAATATTATGTCAGTATTAGTGAATGTAAAATTCGACAACAGCAATGAAAACTGCTATCTTTGTGAAGTACCCAACCTTAAAGTGTCAGACTAAGTTAACAAGTCATGAAATTATATTTGTATTCAAGTATATTTTTGGATAAAAGTAATTTATGTAATGCACATATTTTGTCATTGAATTTATATATGTGCAAATGACATACAACATGTACATTTGTATAGGACCTAGGATTTTTACGCATTTCATGAATGGGTGTGACCTCTCGAGAGTTGGTGGGCATATAAATGGTCTGTTCATCCATCCGTCCTTAACCCTTTGTGTTAAACTTGATTTCCCAGAGACCGTTTATAGGGTCCTCATGAAACTTTGTACCCTTATTCATCATGATAAAATATGACCACAACATTGCTGTATAATAACTGTTTACATATTAATTCCTTATACCTACATGATGTAGAGTCAGAATGGAAGGGCATTGGGCAGATAAGTCTACAATCTATTTTGAAAAGTGTTTTGAAGTCAGTGGCGGATTCGGGGGGNGGGGGGGGGGGGGGGGGGGGGGGGGGGGGGGGCAGGCCCCCCCTTAGGTCGAAAAAAACTTAAAATTCCTAGGAGTTTTTCTCAAAATTTGGTTCCGAGCCCCCTCTTAGCGGAAAGTCTGGATCCGCCACTGGAAGTAAATGTATACGCTTTAATTTTGTGGCATACTTCTGGCATATACTTCTTAAGATATCCAATTTTCTGGTAGACTTTAAGTGAACTTTAGCAAAGTCGCTGCAAGCTTGCCAATAGTAGCACACTGTTTTGGTGAAGTTACCATAAGCTTACTGCTAGCGGCACACTGTCGCACACTCTGATTTGTGTCTCTGGCGAACTAGATTGTGTGCCGCAAGGCTGCTGCAAGCTTGCCACAAGGTTACCGCAAGCTAGTCAGTTTGGTAAGGGATTGATACCCTATTGATGCATGTTTAAAGTATATTTGTACAAAATTTGAGTACTAGATGGCATTTACATCATATGGAATAATATCAATATCCCTATTGTTGCATATTCTCAGTATATTTGCATCAAATTTGAGTACTAGATGGTATTTACATAATAT
>MJUU01057466.1:58461-101555 GCA_002080025.1 Modiolus philippinarum | reverse complement strand
TTTAAATATTATGACGTATTAGATCAATTAGTTAAAAACTATAACAATACAGTACATTCTTCAATTAAAATGACACCAGTTGAAGCGAGTAAATTAAAAAATCAATCAAGAGTTTATAAAAATTTATACCCAGAAAAAGATTTATTTCGGTCAAAAAAACCTAAATTCAATATAGGAGATAGAGTAAGAATAACAAAAAAGAAAGGTCATTTTGAAAAGGGTTATACAACTCGTTGGACAAAAGAAATATTTGTAATTGAAAAAGTTTTAAATACAAACCCTATTACTTATAAAATAAAAGATTTAAAAGGTGAAGAAATTATAGGTTCTTTCTATAGTCAAGAATTACAGATGACTCAATTTTAGATTTTTTATCGCTGTTCTCCCGGGTAAATTTTTTTTTTGGGAGGGGGGGTCAAAAATTTTTTATCACTTTTTCTGTGTAAATATTTTCTTTTTCAGGATTTTTTAAACACAATACTAATATGTTATATTACCCAACTCCACTACCGACTATTTTTGAGGTACGAAAAAATAGTCGGTGGGGGAGGTGGGTAATATAACATATTAGTGTCAGTAAGGTTTAACTAGAGGCTCATACACTGAGCCTGAATCGCAGGTAATGAAAATAATGTTTATCCCATAGGGTCCTATGTTTAAATATGTTCTTTGATGGAAGTGTTGTTAATTATCAGATCCAAACAAAAAAAGCAACCATAATAAACAACCTTTCATATGTCATTCCTATAAAGTTTGGTTGAATTCGCTTCAGTGGTTTCAGAGGAGAAGATGAAAATATGATTTTTGCCATAGAGTTCTACATGTACGTTGACCTTAAGTTCTGCCCTGGCGGGAATGTTTTTTATCGGATCGGAACGAAAGGAGTAATCTTTGTAAAGGACTTCCGTATATCATTCCTGTAAAGTTTGGTGTAATTTGCTTCAGTAATTTCAGAGGAGAAGATGAAAATGTGAAAAGTTTTAACGGATGAACGACGGACGGCAAGTGATGACAATAGCTCACATTGACCCTTTGGGTCAGGTGAGCTAAAAATGGCTGATGGACGATGGAAACTCCTCTGATTTCCGTTTTGCTTGTAACTTTGGGAGTATTTACAGGTGAATGAATGAAGAACAGATAAATAGTGATTAATAAAAATGGATTTTTTTATGGTCGTTATTTTGAAATAACAAAATACCGAAGTTACTGTATTAAGATATATTTTTTGTAGCTATTATTGCATACACTATAATAAAATAACAATTATCCTGGCTCAAACAGGTTTCTAGGTCAGGGTTTCTGAATATTTATTTCAACCATGCGCATTTGAACTATTTGAGAATAATAAGCATGATATTTCGCAATTAGTTGAATGACATGATTCATTCTCATATTTACCCCTGCTTTTATTCATAGGATAAAAATGATTTTTTAAAATAGCCTTAAATATTTCCGACGATATTTCCCATCGAAATGAAGGCTTCCTTTCAATCAGCTAAATTTGATTAATTAAGCAGTAATATCATTAATATATATAAAAACTACAAAGGAATTAAGATCAACACTTTAGATACTCCCCTTTAATTTTGCCAATTTCCATAAGGTTTAAGTTCATAAGCAAAACAACGGCAGTAGAATACCGAAGGAACAAAACACAAGATAATACATAAAACAAAGTCCAGAGACAAGGCAAAATCAAGAACACCAGAAGACGGAAGACCAAAGACACTACACGCCCACAAAACTCACAACCACTACATATACAAAACAAAAAAAATAAAGCACTAACAGTGTGAACCTTTAAAAAAACAGAGTGACATCAGGTGCTCCGGAAGGGTAAGCATGTCCTGCTCTGTATACAGCACCCGTCACACTGTCAGTGGGTCAATCCAGGATAAGGTCAAAACCGGTTATGTCAAATCCGGGAAGACGTGAATCTAGCTGAAAATTTCAGTTTTCATTTGTGACACTGACATTTCATATCTATCTATGATGTCGTGGTGACGGCCATAGAATTTCTGCAGGGACGAAAGTAACAACGGCTAAACATATCCCTGACTCAGCAGTTTTCGTGACAGTGCTTTTGCTCTTTCCACAAAGTCACTGTATGAACTGCACGCTCTACAGTAACGAATTAATTGTGAAATATACACTCCATATTCTGATGAGGTAGGTAAAGGGAAAGTTCACAATTGGAAAGTCAAAATCATCACGTTTGTCATATAGCCTAGATTTCAAACGTCCATGTTCGTCAATGTATAACAAAAGATCAAGGTATGAAGCAGAATTTGGTGTATCGGTTGTCTCTTTAATTTCAAGGTTGATGCGATGTAAATATTCTTTAAATCTTGGGTTATTAAGAGAAAGTACATCGTCTATTTATCTGAAGCTGAAATCAAAAGTCTGGGCTAGTTGTTTTTGTTTTTGTTGTATTAGCCCTTGTAAAAACTTTGCTTCATACGAAAAAAGGAAAGGTCAGCTAAAGAAGCGCACAATTTGTTCCCATTGGAATTCCTATTGTCTGTTGAAAAACGCTGCCTCCACATTTAACAAATATGTTGTCGATCAAATATTCAAGCATTTTTATCACGTCATTTTCACTGTATTTCTTGCTTGACTCAGTGTGGTCCTTCATAAAATGTGTTTTATCTTTTCCTATTTTCAAATACGAAAACCTGCGTTCTCCGTTTTTGGTACAGAGACATTGATGTATCAGATCGGAAATTACTGTTTTAAGTTTATTATGTAATAGGGTTGTATACAGGGCAGAAAAATCAAAAGTTTGAATGCTATCGCAGTATAC
Source organism: Modiolus philippinarum (assembly GCA_002080025.1). Taxonomy (NCBI): domain Eukaryota; kingdom Metazoa; phylum Mollusca; class Bivalvia; order Mytilida; family Modiolidae; genus Modiolus; species Modiolus philippinarum. The sequence continues at coordinate 98,752 of MJUU01057466.1, read as the reverse complement.
GAGACTGTTTGAGAAGAGCTGTTCAAAGAGATCTTTGGAATTTTTAAGAATCCACATCTGATTCACGTCGCTCGTAGAATAGGCTTTTCCGCAGTAGATTTTAAGACCATCTCTCACTGCAGTAAGTAAAGTGGTGAGGAGTTTGGATAGGGGCTTAGTGGTGCATCTGGCAGATCCTGAAATGAATCTTTGTTTGTAGGGATTATTATGGAGCTTAGGCACCCAGTAAATGTAAGGGAGATAACTTATCTTCATCCACTTTGATACCGAAGGATGCTAACATTTGTGATTATCTCGTCCCTTGATAATGTAGTTGGGGTATAAGTAGGATTGTCAGATGAAGTGTCAATACCCATCTCCTTAACAAGACAGTCTAAACAGTGTTTCTTACATACAAACACAATATTGTTAGAAGCTTTGTCTGCAGGTACTATGACGTATTTTTCCTGGAGGTTTGTCAATGTTTTTGCAAAAAGACGATCATAAAATATACTGGGCGTTCTAGTTTTCATAGATGTTTTCAAGCGCCGGATACGATTAATGATAAATGACTTAATCGACCAAGCGGCTATCTTGGATTTCCTGATTTTGAACCCCTTTAACAAGAAAAGAGGACAGTGAATACTAATACCAAACAATCTAAGGCATTAACCACTGCTGGACTAATGACTGTCGGACTAATGACCGTCGGACTAATGACTGTCGGATTAATGACCGTCGGACTAATGACTGTCGGACTAATGACTGTCGGACCACTGACGTGATCCCGTTCCATTCATATAATGTTGTAGAAAGTCGTATTTTTTTCATACCGTTTTATTATGAAGCTTATAGTTATGAACCGCAGTAACATGACTGCACTGTCTGCAGGATAACACAAGATTTTTATGTTTGGAAGTGAACCGTCAAGTTCGTCGCATTTGTGTCGATTGAAAGGGAAAAAAAATTCTTAAAAATATGCAAATAAAAATCACGTCATTCAGAACAAATACTCATCTTCACCGGGGGAAAGCAAAATTCCCTTATATCACAAATTAGGTAGCCTTTCTTAGACGCATTGACATCGTGTGTATTGGAAATGCAATCAACTGGAAATGTGGGTTAACCTGAAAATGCCGGGAACGTCATAAAAGATGTTACGTCATTCCGGTAATGAAAGGATCTCGAAAACGACACATTGCCTGGATCAGGGGCATGGGCTCAGTATAAATGTCCCCTGGCCCTGGAGATGGATTTTGGAATACCATTATTGCGGGGTGATCAGGTCACAATAAGGTAGAGCNTGCCGTGCACCATTGTCGACAAACTGCGGGGGGGGGGGGTATTCACATTTTCCAGTGGCAGTAAATGGGCCTACTCGTTGTTCAACATAAGCATAATTTACTCCTTTAATTCACTTTAATGATTAACTTGTATACGTAGCTGAAATACTTTACACTGGACGTTATCGCCTCACGTGTATCGCCTCATGATAGACTGTTGGCATTTGGAGAAGTTGCCTCCAAAAACCACATTTTTTCTCTAGTATAAATCGATTGACAGCAAACAAATGAGGGTTATTCAGTCACACACAATCATGAGTTACCCGGAAATAGTGATAAATACTTAGATTGATCCGTTACATACTTATGATTGATCCCCACATTTTCACTCCAATATATTGATTACGCACATCATACTTCTCGATCATGATGTATGTCACATGATGGTCGTCAAGAGCTTCTCGGAGAGACTGATTTTCTATTTTTAGGCAGTCTGCTTGAACTTTTCTATCAGCTATCTAACCATTTCTGTGTTAAAATGTCTTGCACAAAATACAAGATCCATGAAGCTGGAACATTTGCATCGTATAATCAATGAAATACTATTTTTCATTACCACATTTCCTTGTAATTTATAAGAAATAGACGACAGTTAACAGACGCGCCATTGAATGTCACGTGACATAGGGGTTTTCCAGAGATTGCAAATGCAATCACCGGATTCCAAAACCAAAGTTATGTCCGGGTGGCCGTAACTGTACTGCGTAGTTTTCACAATTTATATTGTAGACTTATCTACCTTGATACCCTTTTTAGATAAAATACATGTATGCCCTAAATATTTTCCTTTTCACAGCGAAATGGGACTCTTCAGGATTAAGTTTAGAATTAGCTTTTATAGTTGTAGCAAAAACTTTATCAAGGTGAATTAAGTGTTCTTCAAAATTTTTGCTGAAAATAAGGATGTCATCAATATATGCCAAGAAAGATTTCCAATGTAAGCCTAAGTACATAAGGCGAGATTTTATCATAAGAACAATGTTCTCATGTCATGAACGGATCCCCTTTTGGATAAACGAATTGTTTTTTCGTTCAATGACCTACAGTTTACAGCTGAAGTAGCCCCAATAAAACAAAATCAAGGACCGAGAGTCAACATGCGCGTAGGAACAACGGCTGTACAATATCGAAGATTTAAAGGGCATTTATATAGCGCTTAACCATCAGATATTTGATAATTCTTTTTCTTCCCAAGCCCAAAGTGGCCAAAGGTAGCCAAAAATTACTGATTTTTTTCTTTTTGATCGGATCATGATGGGGTGCTTTCTTTGATTCCTCTTGTTGTGAGAATTTGGTATTATGCTGTATAGGATTTGGCGTAGCTGTGATTGTTTTCGTTCTTTATTGACTCGTGGACAGTGTGACGGGTGCAACATGCGGAGCAGGACATACTTAACCATCCGGAACATCTTATGTCACTCTCGGTTTTAATGTAACACTCTGCGTACTTTGTTCCTTTGTTATTTGTCTGTTATTTGTTTCCACGGTGCTGACTTTGTCAGGCTTTAGGTTTTTTTTTTCATTGGGCTACTTAACCTGTTACATTTTACGTCATATAGCGAAAATACAGTTCGTTCATATCAACGTTCACACTGTAAAGGCTTCATTTTTGGGATCTGTTTTTACCCGAGAACACTGTTTTTATGATGAAATTAGTTAACCAAATTAACAAATGCCAGGAGAAAGTGCCAATTTCATTTTCAATGTATAAAAAAATCATCGGAAAAGAATTCTGCGATTCGAGTTTGTAGAAAACTATATCAGACGTCTTCTATTGTCTTCTTTAATAGGAATTGTAATATTGTTTAGGCTTCATAAAAATTTTGTTTTTATTTTATTTCAGGAATTTACACAGAGGTTCAATTTTCTACATCTGTGATTTGAGAGTTAACATATTAAATAGAGGCGAACATGGGCAAACAACTATGTAAAACGGAAGTGTCAGCAAAGGATTTAGTGGGAATGGTGACCTGATAAGACACATGAGTACAGATACTGACGATTAACCTTACACATGTGAAGTGTATAGCAAAGGATTTAGTGTTAATGGTGACCTGACAAGACACATGAGTACACGTACTGACGATAAACTTCATACATGTAAAGTGTGCAGCAAAGGATTTAGTGCGAATCATTGCTGACTTAACGAGTATACACACTGGTGATAAATATTTCGTAAGTGATATATGTAGTAAAGGATTTAGTTCAAATGGTTGCTTAAAAGGTCATGCAAAAATACATACCGGTGATAAACCATATAAATGTGGTAGATGTAGACAAGAGTTTATGAATTATTGGAGCCTAAAGACACACATGATAACAGATACTGGTTTGATATGTGTTGTAAAGGATTTAGTACAAATGGTTTCTTAAAACTACACATGAAAATACACACTGGTGATAAACCTTATAAACGCAGTAAAGGGTTTATTACGAGTTGTTACCAAATAACACAAATGACAACACACACTGGTGATAAAAATTGTGATATATGCAGTGAGGAATTAAGAACAAGTGGTAGCATGAAAAGGCACATGAGAATTCACACTTGTGATAAACCTTATAAATGTGATCTATGTAGTAAAGGATTTAGTAACAGAAGCAAATTTAACAATCACATGAATATACACACTGGTGAAAAACCTTATAAATGTGAAATTTGTAGTAAAAGATTTACTGAAAATGGTGATTAATGTGATATATGTCGTAAAAGATTTAGTACATCTAGCTACTTAAAGGCACACATGAGAATACATACTGGTGATAAACCTTATGAATGTGATGTACGTGGTCAAGGATTTATTACAAGTGGTGACTTAAAGGGACACATGACAATACACATTGGTGATAAACCTTTTAAATGTAATGTTTGTACTGAAGGTTTTAGTCGGAATGGATACTTGAAGAAACACATGCGTATACACACTAGTGATAAACCTTATAAATGTGATGTATGCAGTAAAGGATTTAGTCGAAATGATGTCTTGAAGGATCACATGAAAATACACACTGGTGATAAACCTTATAAATGTGAGGTATGCAGTAAAGGATTTAGACAGTATGGCAACTTGAAGACATACATGAGAATACACACTGGGGATAAACCCTATACATGCGATAAATGTTGTAAAGGATTTAGACAGAATGACAACTTGAAGATACACATGAGAAGACACACTGGTGAAAACCCTTATAAACTGAATGTGATATGTGTAGTAAAAGTTTTAGTACATCTGGTAACTTAAAGACACATATGAGAATACATACTGGTGATTAACCCTATAAATGTGATATATGTAGGAAAAGATTTATAATTCGTTGTAACTTAAGGAGACACATGACATCACACAAGTGTTTAACCATATAAGTATAATATATGTAGTAATGTATTTGGTCTGAAAGGTTCCCTGCAACGACACATCAAAAGAACACATACGGATAAAAAAATGTGAAAAGGCTGTTACAGTGAAGCCTTTAGAGTGGTTAGTTATTATACAGTCTGAAGCATCACCAAAAACAGTTAAAAATTTTCATTTTCATTTATGCAATTTTTCACTTTTTCAATAGATAATGGAAAATGGTTATTTCTTAATTTCCTTTGATCTTTAAATCCTTATTGTGACCATAATAAATTTGTCTCATTCGTTTTGCTATTTTCAAGTCCCCGGATCTATAGATCGGGGGGCATTTTGTTTTTTGTCCTGTCTGTCTGTATGTATGTATGTTCATCTGTCTGTCTGTCCGAACTTTTAACCTGGCTCATAACTTCTGAAACAGATGTGGTAGGCATTTCATATTTGGTATGTGTATTGATTATGCTATACTGAATACCATTAAGGTCGGGTCAAAGGCCAAGGTCACAGATTTCAAAATGTAAAAATCTAGATTTTGCTACAGCTCGTTAATTCCAATTGCTAGAAGTTTGATATTTTATATGTGAATAGATCTAATAGAGCTTACTACAAATCCACAAAAAATCGGCCATGTCGAAGGTCAAGGTCACTGAGTGCAAATTTGAAAACATTAATAAAAACTTTAACATTGCCTAAATCATTTCAACCAGATGGGATTTTTTCCCATTTTTGGCTTGTGTTTAGAACGTATAAACTGAAACTGAACACCATTATGCAAATTCATTAAGGTCAGGTCAAAGGTCAAGGTCACAGAGGTCAAAACGTCAAAGTTTAAATTTTGCGTGTAGGTCGTTGATTTCAATTCAAACTAGATGTTGTCGGAAACGACAGCTATCCCCCCACTCCCTGTTTGACACAGAAAACAGTTCTTATACACCCTGGGCATATTTTTTTCATTATTTTTTAAATCTACCTATTGATCGTCATTATTGTTACTAAAAGAATTCTAGGATATATGGTTGCTAAGTAGAATTCCAAAAATAAGTGGTCTTTGAGACTTTCAGGAAATTTACCAAGATTGGAATCAATATTTTTGAAATCCAGTTGATGAAAATGTTTTTCCTAAACTAAATAAACAATTTAAGTATGGTTGCTAGGTAGAATTCCAAAAAATAAGTGGTCTTTGAGACTTTCAGGAAATTTACCAAAATTGGAATCTAAATTTTCGAAATCCAATTATGAAAATATTCGTCCTAAACTACAGAAACATTTTAAGTATGGTTGCTAGGTAGAATTCCCAAAAATAAGTGGTCTTTTAGACTTTCAGGAAATTTACCAAAATTGGTATCAAATATTTTTGAAATCCAATTTATAAAAATGTTTGTCCTAAGGTACACAAACATTTTAAGTATGGTTGCTAGGTAGAATTCCAAAAAATTAGTGGTCTTTGAGACTTTCAGGAAATTTACTAAAATTGGAATCAAATATTTTGAAATCCAATTTATAAAAATGTTCGTCTTAAGCTACATAAACATTTTAAGTATGGTTGCTAGGTAGAATTCCAAAAAATATGTGGTCTTTGAGACTTTCAGGAAATTTACCAAAATTGGAATCAAATATTTTTGAAATCCAATTGATGAAAATGTTCATCATAAACTACACAAACATTTTATATATGTTTGCTAGGTAGAATTCCAAAAAATAAGTGGTCTTTGAGACTTTCAGGAAATTTACCAAAATTGGAACCGCCTTTCAGAATCTTAAGTTATCAGAATTTTGTTTTTTACCAAACACTTGTCAGAATATAAGATAATATGCCAAACTTAAAAAAAAAATAAGTGTCTTTGACATTTTCAGAAAATTTACCAAAGTTGGAACCGGAACCAAAATTCCAAAAGCTTATTGCAAATCTATAGACTATATGCAATAATTCTGCATAAAGATTTGATCCCTAAATCAAAAAATGTAGGAGGAGTTTGCGTCACATGCCACATGTGTCTAATCCACATCTTTGGGTCTTTGTTAAAATTGACATCATTGGGCCTCTTGTTCGCACCAAGACCAATATCAAAAATCCGAAAGCTTATTGCGCATCTACAGACTATATGCAACAATTCTATAACAAAATTAAATCCATAAATCCATAAATGTAGGAGGAGTTTGTGTCACATGCCACATGTGTAAAATTTGACATCATGGGGCCTCTTGTTTGCACCAAGACCAATATCGAAAATCCGAAAGCTTATTGCGCATCTGCAGACTATATGCAACAATTCTACAACAAAATTAAATCCCTAAATCCAAAAATGTAGGAGGAGTTTGAGTCACAAGAAAAGTGTGATGGACAGACGGACGGACGGACAGACGGAGGGTATAACATTATCCCCGAACTTTCTTCGAAAGTGCGGTGATAATGACTTGATATTCTATGCGTGAATAGATATAATGGAGCTTAGTACACATATCTACTAAATGGTGAATGAAAAGATATGGAGAAAACGTGCATAAGACAAAGTCTCTACAAATACATGGTAAAAACAAGCAAAGGAACAACACTTTTATTGTTGTTCTTCATTTTGAAGTCACAAGGCCTTCAACAATGAACATTGCTCATACCTTAAGTAAGTTCAAGACGACCCCTAGCACCGGTTTGAGCGGAATTCTTTGCTAATTGTCGAACAACGCCACATCCATGTCTTTCCTGGTCATGGATGCGAGGTTGTCAACAAACATTAATAAAACTTAAAAATCCTTAATTTCTAGTGTACATTGTAATTTTTAACTTTGTATTGTAGACATGGTTGCCATCGGGGGCATATTGTTTCACAAACACACCTTGTTCTTTGATAAATTAACATTTCCTTTATAATTTGACACCAAAACATATGATACGCAACATCAGGTATATGATACACAAGTTGGTCAAAGTCAAGCCCAAAGGGAATTTAAATTCCAATAAATAACTAAATACCGAAGTTACTGTATATTTGAATTCTGCATATGCGTATTTCGACATCTTATGTCTCTTCAGTGCAGATAAAATCGAAACGTTTGGAAGACCAAAAACTCAAAGATGTTAAAAATGATAGAGAACTAAACACCAATAAATGTTAAATGTTCATTTATATATTATGTCATTTCACTTTTATACAATGTTAAAGTTTTTTATATGAATAAAATGAAATCAATTGTGTTGAATATCTGTGATAAGGAGTAAGAAGTTTGTAATTTTTTATACTGCAGTTAGTCTAAAATGTTTAAAAGCATATTTTCTAATGGCTTAGATGTAATGAGACGATATTTAATCACCATTTTCAAGATTCATATCACTTTCATGCAGTATTTGCATCTCAAATTCAAAACAGCAAATATTCTGAATAAATGGAAATATCCCATTTTGCTTTCAATTTCGAGCAGAAGATTCGAAAAAGGACCTCTTTAAAAGTTCTGATAATAATCTAATAAAATGATCTTCTGTATATCAGCTTTAGCGAATACATACTAGAATTCCCATTAAACATTTTGCGTTTTCTTATGTGCTTTAGTTTACGTAACATAAAGATTCAGTTTTGTTGGCATTGGTATAATATAGAATGGAGAACATGTGCCTTTTCGTATATGCGTTAGGTTCAACCACAGCAAGTTTCAGTCTTACGGGCATTGATATACTATCGAATGGAGAAAATTTGCCTTTTTTATATGTTTTATGTTCAATAACAGCAAGTTTCAGTATTGCGGATATCATTATAATATCAAATGGAGAAAATGTGCCTTAGGTTTTATGTTTTAGGTTAAATTACAGCAAGTTTCAGTACTGCATCCCTGGATATACTATCGAAGGCAAAAAATGTGGCTTTTGTTATACATTTGTATGTTTTAGGTTTTATTACAACAAGTTTTAGTAATTTGTGCATGGACATAATATCGAATGGAAAATATTGCCTTTTATTTAATGTTTTAGGTTTGACTACAGCAAGTTTTAGTCTTGCGGGCATGGGAATAATATTAAAATTACGATTACGACAATAGAATACCAAAAGAACAAAGAACAAAATTACATAAATCAAAGCCCAGAGAAAAGGCAAAAGCAAGAACATCAGAAGATGGAAGACCAAAGACGCTAAACAGCCACAGACACAAACAGTACAAATAAAACATTAAAAATTATCAGTGTCAACAAAAAAAAACTAGTAGCATCAGGTGCACCGGAAGGGTAAGCATGTCCTGTTATGCATACATCACCCATCACACTGTCACTGAGTCAATCCAGAGTTAAGTCAGAATCGGTGTAATGTCTAATCCGGGAAGACGTGATCCTATTTGAAAATGTCAGTTTTCATTTGTGACACAGAAATTTAATATCTATCTACGATTTCGTGGTCAAGGCCATAGTAGTTCTGAAGGACGAAAGTAACAACGGCTGAACATAGACCTGACTCAGCTTTTTTGTTACAGTGATTTTGCTCTTTCCGCAAATTCACTGAATGATCTTCAAGGTCTACAGTAATGAATTATTTGTTTAATATACACTTCATATGCTGGGGATGTAGGTATCTTGCTGCTGAGAAAGGAAAAGTCCAAATTGGGAAGTCAAAATCATCTAAATATTGGGTTATTAAGAGAAAGTGCATCATCTATATATCTGAAGATGAAATTAAAAGTCAGGGCCAATTGTTTATGTTTTTGTTGTATTAGCCCTTGTAAAAACGGAGAAAATGTATGGAGAAAATGTGCCTCTTCTTATAAGTTTAAGGTTATATTACAGCAAGTTTCTTTATCGCGGGCATCATTTTAATATCAACGCAGAAAGCATGCTTACGTTGGGCCAACATTGGCAATATGTTGTACGAAGGGACAGCAAACGTTCGACCAAAGTTGGCCCGATTTATATAAATAGCATTAAACCAACGATTAAAACACAACGTTGTCTCAACGCTGACCCAACAAAAAATAGTAAACATAAAGCAAATGATTGAAGACACAACGGTGGCCCAACGCTGGTCCAACTTAAATAAATACAACAATGTAACATGAAGCCATCGGTTAAAACACAACGTTAGCCCACTGGACCAATAATAATAACTTAATAACTCAAATTAAACCAACGGTCGAAAACACATTTGTCCAACATTTGCCAATTAAGAAACATTAAGCAAACGGTTAAAACACAAAGTTCACCCAATGCTCAACCAACAAGAACAAGTAACATAAAATCAAAAGTTGAAATCACGACGTTGGTACAACGCTGGACAAACTAAATAAATAATGAAACCCGCCGTTTAAAACACAACGTTGGCCCAGCGATGGCCCAACGATAAATGACATGAAGCCAAGGGTTAAGTCACAACGTGAGTACAAGGCTGGCCGAACACCCGAACCATAGAGTTCACAAAGCCAAGAGTTAAAACATAACGCTGTCCCAACAAAAATGAATGATAAAGAGCAAATTCAACTTGTTAAAAACACAAGTTGGTCCAACAAAATTTTCTAATCCCTGGTCCAACAACTTATTTATCAAAAGTTTACTCATCAAAAATAATACAGCCAACTCAACAAAGATAAGTACATGTAGGTCAACGGTAGGAAAAACAACGTCGGCAACGTTGGCCAAGAATAAAGCAACAGACGAAAACACAGTGCCGACTAAAATATGAACTGCACCAAGTGAACAGAAAAAATCCGGAAAAAACAATACTAACTGTTTAACGATATATTACATCAAATCAAATCAACGAAGGGAAAAGCCACATTTGCTGAAAACAATGAATTATAATAACCCATACAGACACGCAATATTGGCCTAAACAACAGCTACATCTACATTAAATTTAGTTAATGATTGACAAACATCAAACCAACAGTTGCCCAACACTTTTTATTAAAAATTATTATACAAAATATACTTATATTTCATAACGTTCCATATATTTGCAAAAATGGCGTTTGCATGCTTTATTTTCTTTAATATAATTATCTTCAAAACAAAATTAAAACTAGTGGCTTAAATAACAACAATGCAGTATGTTTGTATTTAATTATCGGGTCATCAACAGGTGGATGTAGGTCAGATCATAGCAAATAGCCATAGGAAATGATATATCATATTTCAAACTTATCACAGAATCTCTTTGTTTTTGAAAAGTACAGAGGAGAGAAAAGGAGAGAGAAGAGACATGCTGTCCCGAGTTCTTATCGTTGTTTACGTTTTTCTTTTGTATTCTTATTGTGTTTTTTTTCTTGTGCAGTTCCTTGTTACCTTGTGGCATTTGACTATGTTTTTCGGTCATTTTAGGTGTTTCCTGTTATCTTTTTTTTTATTCCATGTAAGATTTACTACTAAGTGTATCTAATAAATGGTTAATTTTTGTAAATTATTCTTAGCGCCAAGAACAAGATAGAATCAAAATTAACTTAAGCACTCGAATAGCTCCTTTAACTGATATTTTGTGCAGTGTGTGGGAAATTCCTTTCATAACTGTCTGAAAATCATCAATACTTCAACATATATTAACCAGAAAAAAATTCAACATTAATATGCCAGTATTAAGACTGGTCTATCGAGTCTCTACAAGAACTTCTGAGAAAAAAATTGGGTTAACATGCAGAGTAATGTGGAAAGAGATAAAATTTCCCAAAAAAAATAACTGAAATTCTATCAAATATAAGAAGCAACTGTAATAATTTTCTGGGTGTTAACTTGCTAAGTTGTTTTGAAATCTAATTTGCAAAAAGTATCAAATCGATCAAAGCATTTAGCTCAGTTGTGGATTTAGGGGGCCCCGGGCGACCCCCCCCCCCCCCNCCCCCCCCTTTACGTCGGACAATATTTAAAATTCCTAGTTTTTTTTTAAATTGGGTTCCGCCCGCCCCTCCCCCCTTTTTTTAAATTATGGGTTTGGCCCCAATTAACAGAAAGTCTGGATATGCAACTGTAGCTTTAAATAAAGTGCAACTTGGCAGACGACTTGAATGAATGATTTTACTGATTTTCTTTGGAAGTAGAGGCTGTTGATAATAGAAAGTTTAAATATCTCTTCAATTACTTTAAAAATTGTTGAAAAGTTATCATTCAAAACTATACAGCACTGCCTTTTAAAAAATACAATGCTTTCTTTCAGTGTCCTTTAAATCAGCACTTATTTTTTTAAAGTTCGTAAAAACTTACAGCTTACTGTGAGGTTTCATAACTTGTCTAGCAAAGTCAGAGGGTATACCCCCCCCCCCCCCCCTCCCCNCCCCCCTTGCCCGCTTGCGTCCAGAGTACACCCATAATTTAAGATGAAGTTCAGAGTCCATTATTTATTTTTGAATTTTTTTTTTGAAATTTGAAATACAAGTCTAAATTGCTATGACTTTTTAGTCCGTGGAGTCCGTGGAGTCCATGGACTCTAGTGGTCAAGCCAAAGTACGCCAAAAATAAGGCCTAAGTCCTGAGTCCAAAAAGGGGGGTTATACCCTCAAGTCAAACAAGTGGTCATAAAGCGGACAAAAAACATGAACAGATTTTGTTCAAAAATGCTGATTTTTTTTTTCTTAAAGAAGCGAATGCATTGAAAAATTTTCTATTAACAAAATATCAGCTCAAATTATTTCTTTTACACCTACATAAGTCGTGAACAAATCATTCATTTTAGTTGCTTGTTATGTGATTTTATAGATTATTAGCCAGGCAAACCATAAATTAATTAATTCATAATTTAGACATGAAGTTTACCTGCTAATTTAGTGTGAAATACAGCAGATATGATTTGCTTAAGAATTGATTCAAGACTAACAAAGTCAGAAGAAGGTCATAAAAACTGTTGTATGATAAGGTTTACCTATTGACTAACCTGCGCTAAAAATCATGTGACAATTGTTTAAAGTATACGCAACTTCTGAGTCGTGTTCAAACCGGAATACATTTCTGATACTATACGAAAAAAATATCAATAATATCAATATTTTGAGAAGGAATCACTAATTAATGAACACTGTTGAGTTAAGGATGGTTTATATTCAATCTGTTGGAGCGCTTCAAGTTAACTGTTTTTCGTCCATTAAAATTTAGTTTAAGACTTGTCATGTAGGAACAATTATAAAAGTATACTTAAATTTCATAGATATTTTGTTTTTGTGTTGTATATGTCTATTTCAATAGATCAAGAATCCAGTCACTCCGTCTCACTGGTATTTGAGGGGATCGTTTCCGCCTTCAGTTACACGAGAGTTCCTATCGCGAAAGTCCCGCATTAATACGACTCAAAGTATACCTCCGCAGTTAAGAATTAGTTGATCTATATATAGATGCATTATCTGAAATATAATCGCAACTGTTCAGTTTACATAAGTTTTCCATGTATTGCATTTATTTAAAGATAATGATTTTTCAAGTCATCAAATTTACTTATGTTTGCATTAATCGTTCCGACACAACAATTTTGTTGTGAATTTAAAGAGCGTTTTGAATATGTTGAATGGGGATTATTTAACCTGGTGGATTTCATCTTGTTTGATAGCTATAGACGCAAGCTACTTCGTAGCTATTGGGGCTAAAAAGACTCACAGTAAAAAAAACCTAGAACAAAATCTAACTTATTAAGACGAAAACCTTTAGGGACCAACCATTTAACTTGAAAGGGGGGGGGGGGCTATGGTTTTTTTCTAAAAAAATATTTTGGATCTGATTTTATGTGAAAAAAATATTTTGGCTGCCAAAATGATGAAAAAAAGTTTTTCTGAAGGAGACATTCTGCCCCAAAAAAATAAATTTTGAAAAAAATATTTTGTTGATACACGTGAAGAAAATAAATAATTTGTTTTTCTGTCCAGAAAAAAAACATACCCCCCACCCTTTCAGGTTAAATGGTCGGTCCCTTACAATGATGTTCATAAAACATGAATATAATACACACGGGTACTGTCCTGACAAATGTTTGCAGTTACTGACAGCTAGTCAAAGACAAAATTTGCGTTGACTATGATATCAAGTTTACTAATATATGAAATTTCAATTGAAATACTGCTAAATAGATTTCGTATAACCACATCATCAATTATGAAAGAAGAACATGATATTGTGCAATGCAAAATATAGCATTTTAATTTAGTTACGGTATAAGGCATTTAGGAGCCGATCAATATTTTTGCCAATAAAAGCTGTATTTATAGCCTTTATGAATAAGCTTGTTCATAGGATCAATACGTTTAAAAAGACAATTTCAGAATTGTTTTATTTCCATACAAGACCCTGTTGTAGCTTTGTATATTCCCATTTCCCGGTAACATTCAGCTACTCAAAGAAATCATAGAACGACAGTGTCACAGCACAAAGAAAATGGATCCATAGCAAAGTAAGTTTTTACTTAAACCTTTATTTTACGCGTTTTATCCAGAATATTGAATTACATATTTTTTACACTGTCTTTTGAATTGTAAACAAAGATGGTGACGTGTGTCTTTTTGTATTGTACACGTTTTATTTAATTTTATCAATATATTGATTTTTATAGAAACTGTATATGTTAATTATACCGCTCGTTTTTCAGTTGATTAGTGCTCTTAAAAGTTTTTGCCATTAATTATTTTTAGAAATATCTATGGTGCACAGTTGGTGCTATAATTTAGATGTTGTATTCTTTATTTTGAAGAGAATTTTGAGTTTGACAGTAATCTCATTTTTGTTTCAATTTTGCTATATTTTGTCAGATTTATTACCTTTATACTTTTATGCGGGTAATAATTGGAAAAAAGAAGGGAAACGGGGAATGTGTAAAAGAGACAACGACCCAAATGGGAGTAATAACAACTCAAAGCCACCATAAGATCTTCAATGAACGGTGAGAAAACCCCACACCCAACGGCAGGTCGGAGTCGGCCCCTGAATAAAGAGTAATCAAGTATTTGTTTTGTTATAGCTCACCTGACCCGAAGGGTTTTAATATTGTTATTATGGCGTCTGCGTCCTTACGTCCATCCGTCTGTCGTAAACTTTTTTTTTAAATCTTGTCCTCTGAAACCACTGAGCTAGTGTTAACCAAACTTGGCCTGGATCATGACTAGGGTATCGTGTTTCAAAATTGTATCAGAGAAGTCCCAAACAGCATGGCTGCCGTTACTCAAAATAGCACATAGGAGTTAATTGCTGTTTTTGGCAAATAACTCAAAAACCTTTACAGATTTAAAATCTGACACATGTAAAAATGTTCTGTATGACAGGATCTACCTGCCCTGCAATTTTTAAGAAAAATTGTTAACTAGTTTTGCAGTTATGGCCTTTGTCCCTTTCATTAATTTTTTTTTAAATTTGAATATTTTATCTTTTTATATAAAAAAAAAAAAAAAAAAAACTATAACAGTTAGAGGTCAACTTTAATTGAAAAAATGTTCACCATGTCAAGATATGCTCAAGTGGAAATTCGAAAGAAAATCTGAATACTTGGATGGGGATTGTTGCCCTTTATTGCTCGAATTTAAGGTGATTTTATACATTGTTTTTACTTTGAAAACAATAAGAGAAAAAGACAAAGTTTAAATTGCAAAAATATTCAGCATATCAAGATCTACCGAAGAAAAATTTGAATAACCATATAGAAGTTATTGTCCTCTATTGGTCAAATTGTTGGTAATTGTATATATTTTGTCGTGTATTTTAAAAACGATAAGAGATAGTTGCAAAAAGTTTCAGCATATAAAGATCTACCAACCTGGCATTTTTGAAAGAAAAAACTGAATACCCAAATAGGAGTAATTGCCTTTATTGATCGAATTTATGGTGATGTTATTCATTTTCTTATATTTTTAAAACGATTAGAGGTAAAGGTTAATTTTGAATAACAAAAATGTAGCAGCATATCAAGTTTTACCAACCTGGCAATTTTTGTTTTCAGTTTCCATGGCAAGGCCACCTATTGTGAAAAATATGAACTCATTTTCATTTTTTATTGATGCCAGACAACATTCAAGTAAGGTTTCATCCAATTTGAGGCACGTTTAATTTTTTCCTGTCTTTTTTTCCAGTTTCAATGGCAACGAAGGCCATTTTGAAAATTCTGAGCCCAAAAGCCTAAGCAACCATTCATTAAGTTTAATCCTAATTAATGTATTTTAAGTTTTACCAGTTATATAAGTTTCCATGGCAACGGTGGCCATTTGAAAAATAATAAATGATGCGTACACTAACTACTCACGTGTGTACAACACTCATTGTAAGTTAGATTCCTTTGATGTTGAAATGTGCTTGCAAAGTTGCTAAAAATTATCAATATATTGTGTTTATTGGTATGGAGGGAAGGTCAAAGCAATTTGTCCCCTTCTTTTGCGTCGCGAGGTCATAATTAGCAAAGTAGATTAAAATACATAAAGTAAATATATATATTTTTCACGGATAGCCCGTGAAAACGTGGACGTTTCACGTTACTGAATTCTGAATATGTATCGTGTGCGTTTTTGTCACATGTACATTCACTCCATATCCTTTCATTTTTTCTCATTTCAGAGCAAAATTTTTAATTGGTCAAAAAAGATGGTATATGTACTTTAATGTCACGTTTTTAGTCGGTTTTAAAATGAATCATGATTTTTACACGGGANCAATAAAGTGTAGCACACAGCGGTAATACAGTTTCGCATGCCTGTCTTACATTAACAGAGAGTCGAAGGTATAAGAATGCTATCAATACCAAATATAAAGATATATTGTAATAGGCCTTTAAAAAAATAATGAATAAAAAAATAATAAAATAAAAATAAAATGGTCCGCACTTCAGTTTCGGCATTTAGATACAATCAAACAGTTCCGGCTATCAACCTGTAGTGGAATTGACCATTTGGACTTATCTTTCTTTAAATTCTTGGTTTTTAAAATTGGCTATTAATTATTACGATTTTTGATAACATCATTTTTATTTTTGCACTTAATCAAGATGAAAAGTATATATTCTGTTAAATATAATAATTAATAAATAAAATGGTCTTAAATATCCTAATTTTGTTATGTTAGATTTCTGCTTACAGTTTTCTTATGCCCCCTCGACGAAAAGTCGGGGGGCATATTGTTTTACTCTTGTCCGTTCGTCCGTCCTTCCGTACATTCGTTCGTCCGTCCGTCCACACGAATGAAAAACACAACTATTCATGTTTTTGAGAAAGTTTGCAAACAAATTCCAACTACTTCAGAGGAATCTAACTAACAATAAGTAGATGTGCACACATATATCTTTTGGAATATTCAAAATGGCCGCGGTTGCCATGGAAACTGAAAAAAGGCGGGGTCTCATAATTTTCAAAATGGCTGCCGTTGCCATGGAAACTGGAAAAAGGCGGGAAAATTCAAAGTGCCTCAAAATGGATGAAACTTTACAGGAAGATTGCCTAGCACCCGTAGAATTGATTTTTGGGCTCAGAACATCCCTTTTATATATTTTGGAAAAAGGGGAGGCATATCATTGTGTCCATACTTGTACTGTGTCAACGCCTGTATTGTGTCAACACACACTTAAATATGCACTTGCCATATTGTTTAAGATAAATTTTATTTTGATATATCTTGTATTTTCACATGCTAGATACGAATGGCGATAACCGGAAGTCATGGGTGTCGTACCACCACCTGACAGAAGAGTACAAAGCTAGAAAAGATAACAACACTTTCTGAAAAGGGCTACACTACTCACAAAAATTCCTAGAACCAGCACTAGTTTTGGATGAAGATCTAAAAACATTAAACTTTCAAAATTTAGTGCTAGAGATGCCATATTACAAATTATAATGAAATTAACAAAAGTTGCAAAGTCTGTCAAAATTGTACTTAAGAAGCAAGTTAAGTGACTGAAATATATATCAAAATTGTAATTAGTGCATTTATAAGTAACATACCAATACATCAGCAGACAAATTTCGAAGCAAAGAGGGACAAAGGGGGAATTCTAAAATGAACAAGAGAATCTGTGTCAATGGACACTATGGTTGCCAGGTAAATTGTTTAAAATAAAATGGTCTTAGAGTGTTTCATGAATTTTACCAAAGTTGATATCAAGAATTTCTGAAATCCATATTGGGATATGACTACTTTATCTCAAAAATATTGAATTCATTTTGTTGCTAGAAAGAATTTACAAAATCAAGTATTCTTTGACAATTTCAGGAAATTTACCAAAGTTGGAATCAAAGATTTTTGCAATTCAGTTATTGAAAATTGGTGTTTTGACAAAAAGAAATTCATAAATGTACGGTTGCTAGGTAAAATTTCCAAAATTAAATGGTCTTTTACAGTTACAGGAAATTCCCAAAATTGGAATCAAAGATTTTTGCAATTCAGTCAATGAAAATTTGTGTTTAGAGAAAAAAATGTACGGTTGCTAGGTAAAATTTACAAAATCAAATGGTCTTGAAGATTTTGAGGAAATTTACCAAAATTGGAATAAAAAATTTTTGCAATTCAGTTATTGAAAATTGGTATTTGACAAAAAGAAATAAAAAAAAGTACGGTTGCTAGGTAAAATTTCCAAAATCAAATGGTTTTAATGAGTTTCAGGAAATTTACCCAAATTGGAATCAAAGATTTTTGCAATTCAATCTAAATAATGGCTTTTTAAACAAAACGACAAAAAAGATGCTAGGGAGAATTTCAAAAATTAAATCAATGAGCATTAATATAAAAAAAATCCATCACAAAATTCAAAGCCAATGAACCTTGACCTTGAAGTCACAGCATCTGTTTGGCACCAAAACATTGCAGTTCATGTAATGGTCTATCTAAATGCAAAAAGTTTCATCAAGATATCAAAAATCCTTAAAGGTAAACTACCTTCAACCTAAACCTTAACCTGTAGTATATCAAATATTCACTCCTAATATTCAAAGTCAATGACCCATGACCCTGAGGTCACAGCATCCATTTCATTCCAAAATGATGCAGTTCACGTTATGGTCTATCTGTATACAAAGTTTAATCAAGATATCAAACCTCCTTCAAGGTAAACTACCTTCAACCTTAACCTTAATCTGTAGTATATCAAATATTCACTCCTAATATTCAAAGTCAATGACCCATGACCTTGAGGTTTCATTATCTGTTTCATCCCAAAATGTTGCAGTTCGCGTTATGGTCTATATGTATACAAAGTTTCATCAAGATAATCAACCCCCTTCGAGGAAAACTACCTTCAACCTAAACCTTAACCTGTAGTATATCAAATATTCACTCCTAATATTCAAAGTCAATGACCCATGACCTTGAGGTCACAGCATCCATTTAATTCCAAAATGTTGCAGTTCAGGGTTATGATCTATCTTTATACAAAGTTTCATCAAGATATTCATCCTCCTTCAAGGTAAACTACCATCAACCTAAACATTAACCTGAGCATTATGGACGTGCGTACGTACGTACGGATAACGTACCTGAAAACTATATACCCCTTCTCCTTCGTAGGCGGGGCATACAAAGTGCAATAACACGGCAATTAATATTTAGCACGAATGGTAACAACGTCACAAAGACAAAACGAATGAACAAAAATAAACAAGAACGCCATATTTCTAAAGCACTTGTAGTGTGGACCACTATAAAAACTGAAATATCATCAGGTGCTTCGGAGGGTAAGCAGTGCTTCAGGCGTGGTACCCGTCACAATGTCATTGAAAAGTCTTAGAATTTTTAAGAGCCAAAAAGACAAATTACGCAGTTGGAAACTATCGCAAAAATTGGTGATCGCATTGTTCCTGAATTGGTACGGACATTTCTCAATAAATGGTTGGTTAAACCTCACCTGGAACTTCTCGAAGATATATTTCCTAATCTATGAAAAAGAAACATTGTTACACTTAGTGAAATATATCATACCGACGACTGTAAAACATCCCTAGTGACAATTACAACAGGTATTGAACAAAACCTTGTTGTACATGTTTTTGAGACAGTAATCTAGCTCTGTGGAAAAAAAAATCATTGTATATATATATATAATTACAGGCACGACAAATAGACGTTCCATGCCGGGGTTTGATCTATTACTGCTGAAAAAAAGGAAAATTATTTTGGGAATCGAAATCATCACGCTCGTCGTTAAGTTTTGTTTTATGGGTGTCAATAAAGAGCTTTAAGTTCAGGTATAGAAGACCTGTTTAAAGATTCAATATTCCAAAAGCAGTATGCTGAATAAACAAATGTCAGGGGGAGCGTCCATAAATCTTTAAATGTAAATCTCCAGCAAAAGAATCCTGTGACGTCTACTTTTACTTCCCTTAATAGGGCTGGATTTCATGAATTATAATTCTTTTTTTCCCTTCAATAAAACCTTTTTAATTTCTATTTCAGGAATTTCAGGAATTTCCAAAGGAGTTTGTAACTTAAAAATTAACGTATTATAATGGAAATGAACATACTCGAGACAAACCTTATAAATGTGGAGTAGGCAGTTAAGGATTAAGTATGAATGATAACCTGAAGGCACACATGAAAATACACACCTGTGATAAACCCCATAAATGTGATATATGTGGCGAGGAATTTAGTGGGAATGAAGACTTAAACAAACACACGAGAATACATACTGATGATAAACATCACACCTGTGATATATGTGGTGAAGAATTTAGTTGGTATGAAGATTTAAACAAACACATGAGAATACATACTGGTGATAAACCTTATAGATGTGATGTATGTGGTAGAGTGTTTAGTCAGAATTGTAACCTAAAGACACACATGAGCACACACACTGATGATAAATCTTATAAATGTAATATGTGTAGTCAAGGATTTAGTACAAATGGTAACTTAAAAAGACACATGAGAATACACACTGGTGATAAACCTTATAAATGTGACATATGTGGTAAACTATTTAGTTGGAATGAAAACTTAAACAAACACATGATGATACACACTGGTGATAAACCTTATAAATGCAATATATGTATGAATAGATTTAGTCAGAATTCTAACCTTCAGACGCATATGAAAACACACACTATTGATAAATCTTATAAATGTGATATATGTAGTAAAGGATTTAGTACAAATGGTAACTTAAAAAAACATATGAGAATACACACTGGTGATACATATTATAAATGTGATATCTGTGGTAAAGGATTTAGTTGGAACGAAAACTTAAACAAACACATGATGGTACATTCTGGTGATAAACCTTATAAATGCAATTTATGTAGTAAAGGATTTAGTCAGAATTCTAACCTTAAGACACACATGAGAACCCACACTGGTGAGAGATTTATAGTTGTACCCTAAAGGTACACACGAGAACACATATTGGTGATAATAAAACAAAGTGATGCGCGATGGCTACACAAAGTGATACGAAAATTAAAATATGTAGGTGTGGTGAGCCACGATTAAAAGATAAAAATTTGTCAAAAAACAAAAATGATATTAAAACACCATAATATTAATTAGTTAATATTAATAATAAAAACTGCAGTAATCAAGCAGATAACACTCAGGATATACTCAAGTGCTATAGATACACCTGTGTATGATGTAAAGCCTACAGATAATGTTAATACCAACACGGTTATAAACCTGGCATACGTTGCTGATAGGGGAGAAGAACATTATGAGGCAACTGAATCCCTGCATTCTGCCTATTATACTGCTGTTCCAATACATGATGAAATGTCATCATGTGACATGTCTAGCAGTCACAATGATATCCAAAATGAACAACATACTTCCACTGATCAGGGGAAATGCCACAGAGATAACAGTTTAAATGACGTCAGTAACACGGGGTCCTCATCATGCTTCACACCACATAAACAAGCTGATTACCAGAGCCCACCGAAGAAATTATCAAGCAGGAAAAAGAAAGGAAATCCAAAGTATTGGAAAAGAAACATCAAAAAACAGAAACGACTTCGTGGTGACTCCTACATATCGTCCAGGGGAAAACATGTAGACATGTGCCGAACATATGTCCGCGCAAAAAAGATAAGACATGTTTTCGCTTTATTGCAGTCTTGGGTCATATGAACGTCAACGAAGCTTTATTTGTGATATGGTTGTTATCCAGAAATCTGTTCGCTCCAATGGAAAGAAAGCCATTTCTAATAAATACCCTTTGTCAGTAAAGAACCAAAAAATTAGAGCCTGTCGCGACTTTATAGGGAGAAAAGTGACTGATTTTGCTCTAACACAAAAAAGCCACGGAACTTTCAGCGGGATAGACAGAAGAGGAAAACAGCCATCGAAAAACAAAATATGCGAGGAAACACTTCAGTTCATTCATGATCACATAAAATCATTTCCACAGATAGAATCTCATTATTCTAGAAAGAAAAGCAAAAAAAAAACAATATCTTTCACATGACTTAAATATTAAACAAATATGGAGACTCTACAAAGAAGAATATGAGAAGGCAGGTAAAACAGCTGTAAAAGAGTCCAAGTACTGGGAGGTATTTTGTGAGAACTATAATATGTCGTTTTTTAAAACCCCAAAAGATCAATGTTCTTTATGTTAACCATACAACAGAGCAAAACAAACTGGAACCGTCGACCAAGTACCTAAATCAAAATAAACTGAACATCAATCAAGGAATGAACTGGAAAGGGAGGAAAAAGAAAAAGATAAACAAAATTCCAAGATAGTTCCAACACATTACACAGCAACTTTTGATCTTCAGGCAGTGCTGACAACTCCTTGTTCACTTGTAAGCGAAATGTACTATTCCAGAAAATTATGTTGCTATAACTTAACCATTTATTCCCTCAACGATAAAAAAGCTGTATGTCATTTGTGGGATGAAACTCATGGAAAACGGGGTTCGTGTGAGATTGCAACGTGTCTGATGAAGAATACTATGTCTATTTGCTCTTCAACAAGTAATATAAAAGAAATAACTTATTTTTCTGATACGTGTGGAGGACAAAATCGCAACAAAGGTGTAGCTTGTTCCCTTCTTTATAGTGTCACATCTCTTCCAAATATTGAACGGATCAACCATAAATTCTTACAGTCGGGCCATTCACAAATGGAATGTGACTCAGTCCATTCCACAATTGAAACAGCAAAGAAGAAAACCTTTATATTTGTACCTTCACAATGGAGTACAGTTATCAGCATGGCTCATAATTCGCAACCGTATTTGGTAGTTCCTTTAAGAAATTTGATCAAGTACTAAATTGGAAAGATTTTGCGAAACAGCACTGTCCAAATTTGAGGAAAAACTAAAATCGGGACAATTTTGAACTGGTTAAATGTAAGATGGATACAAGCCAGGAAAACACACAAGCGATCTTTATTTGTAAACTACAGTATTGGCGAATCGTCTTTTCTTGAAATCCATGTACAGGATGGCCGCTGCAAAGGCAGACCTCAAACGTGGCCAACAGAATTAAACAAACTTAATGACAAAAAGCTTCTTATATCTGTTCAAAAGAAAACCGACCTTCTCAGGCTTTGCGAAAAAGAGATAATTCCAGAGGAATTCCATGCATTCTTTTCATCATTGCCTGTGGACCGAAAAACCAAGGGCAGAGTACCGTTATCAGCAATCGATTATGAATCTGATGATAGTGACTTTGAATAACTGTTTGGAAATGAAGATAAAACGATGAAAATATATATATTTATTTACTTATAAGACAGATACATCATATAGTGAAAACAATATCATATATTGATATCCAAAATATATATTAGGTGTCCTTGAAAGATCAGTATCCTATTTTGGGGCTGACTTAGAATGAATATTTCTTTAAGATATATTCAGCACACAATACAAAGTGATTCGTTTTCTATCTGCACTAAAGAGACAAAAACCTGTCGAAATGGCCATCTGAAAAACTCAAAATTTAATTAACGTTTTGTATTTTGCTTCCTTAATTTCATGTCAGCAAAAATAATATACTCAAACATTAATGAATCTTGCAGGTTCCTTTCTCTATAACACATTTTTAATAAGTTAGTTCATGTAAGAGCAAAAAGGAACCATTAGACGGTTGGTACTTTTTTGCACAAAAAGTAGTAGTTTCCGGGTTATGCCAAAAGGTACCAACAGACAAAACCCTTATTTCTGAAAAATCCCTTAAAGTAATGTTTACAACTTTTTGTTTATATATTTATTAAGCATTGAACTATTTTCTTGCTAAATTTCAAATATGTGGCATATGTTTCTGATTTTTGGTGAACATCTAAACTTTCAATTTTAATTTTTTCAAAATTGTTAAAATATCAGTTGGTACCTTGTTGCACTAATGGGACGATGGATTGTTCGTTTTTTTTTGTTTTTTTTTGATTGACGGTTTGGTTCTCACTTACTTTAGAATATTTTTCTACAAGACTGATTTCTCTTTTGAACCTTATCTATGTAGAGGGTGATATCGCACAATGTACGATGAGTCGATGCCTCTGCTGGTGGACTTTTAGTCCCGAGGGTATTCACCAGCCCAGTAGTCAGTACTTCGGTGCTGACTCGTAAGCCGATTCTATTTGGAAGCTTGCAATATTTAAATACTTGTAAATTTTGTTGAAAACTAAGAAGTATCTCCCTCATGCAAAGCTCTGTCCTTGGCTGATTTTGACTATACATTTAGATCATATTGGTTATTTGTTCTCTATCAGTTTTTAACATCTTTGAGTTTATAGTCTTCCAAACGTTTAGATTTTATCTGCACTGAAGAGACATAAGTTGTCGAAATGCGCATATGCAGAAACTAAATTCACAGTAACTTCGGTGTTTAGTTACACGACCATTTTTTTCGCACATCATACAAGGCCTTTATTATTTCGCGAACATTCCTTTGAAAACATGCATCGTACAACGTACTCGCTGATTTCCCTTTTTGGGTTATTTTTGTACATCGTAGAAGACATTTTTTTCCTTTTTCGTACACCGTACACAGACCCCACCCCAATTTAGATCACCGAAGGCAACGAGGCTCTATATCTGTAGGCTTCGTTTGAAAAATATAAAATTTCCAACTGAAGCGGGAAGGTGGCAAAAATTACAATCAGAGGTATATCGGTAGGTATGCCAAATGGGAACAAAACATCTTTCTATGCTCTTGACTTCATACTTACTACTCAAAGATGGCTTAAGGGTATGAAGTAACACGGTATACTCAACAAGCTAGGTGAGGCAGATGTAGATTCTCAAAAACTCGGAAGTCCTGTTGGAATATATCTTTAAGTGAATCTTACTATTGTCACAACTTAAAAACATTAGTTTTTTCTACACTCTATACTACTCTTCCATAAATAAGGTAAAACCAGTACAACGGAATTTAATACATTGGTCTTTCTGTACTTAAAAGGATAAAAAAGATATTGGTACTAAGTTAAGATGGACCTATCCTATACTGATTCCATCAAAAAGTATGAAGAGGCGGATTTCATCGCAATGCTGTTATTTTTAGTTGATAAATATTTGTAGAATTTGGATGACAAGTATTCCAGCAGGCAATTGTGATACTTATGGGGACTAATTGTATGGCAATTTTAGCAGATATATTTTCTTTATTTGTATGGAGCCAAGTTCATACAAGGATAGTTCGATAAGAATACAAAAAGCTAGCCAAATCCTTTAATTTCATTTTCCGTTGTTTAGATTCTTTGAACAAGTGTCAATACAATTAACTTTGCAAATTGTGTATTGGTTATGTATTAATCACTTTTGTAATGGCTATGTTTTTCATTATTAATTTGATGGAGTGTTGTAGACAGTTTGACCCGAGTTCTGTTAAATTTATGGCAAAACTGTATCTTGATTTCACCCTTAACTCTTTATGATCCTGACAGTTTTATTTATTTCAATGTTAAGGTCTCTCGTGAAATTGTTTATGTGGTGAATAAAAGGATATGGAGTAAATGCACATGAGACAAAGTCTCTACAAATACATGGTAAAAAACAAGCAAAGGAACAACGCTTTCATTGTTATGTGTCTGGGAATGTTTAATTGTCACTGTCTTTTGGAAGTGTGAGAAAGTTAGTTTGAAGTCAGTTGCGTTTAAATGTTGATGATGTGTGGACGTTATATTTTAATTTATAATATGTGAATAATATTGACTTGTATATATGGATATGTAATTAATAAATAATTATGTATATATTGAACAATGACTTAATTACAACCAGTGCCTAGACAGAGCTCCGTCACATTTTATGGTGGCAGCGATGGGATAAACAAATATGGTAAATGTTTAATTCTTAAAGTATTATGCATTCCGCAGATGCCGCCGAAAGGGAGAAGCAGAAGATCACGCATTGACGAAGATGATGATAAATTATCTATCCCCAAACAAACAAAGGATATTGTAAAGCCAACTCTGTTTTATGGAAATCAAACACTTTAGAAAAAATATTAAAACTTTAAATGAACAAATGCAAGTCCTTGCAGTGAAAGTTGATAATATGAGTTCCAGAGGAAGAGGACATTTTATTGGAAGATTCCAGCGCAGAGGAGTTACACGTGGACATGGACACTTCAACAACCGGAATATGCGATCAACAGATGGACGACCGATTTGCATCTATTGTTTAAAGGTTGGACACATAGAAAGAAGTTGTAAAGAAAAGAACAAAAGTACTTCGGGAAACTCGAGGCCTCTTCCTTAGTTGGAGGACAGGCAGCAGAAAATATTAGGAAACCTCTTGAGAATTGTGAAAATTTTGGAAATTCTTCTTTCGTGGAGTCTGTTCCGAAAACCAATACTGATAATGAAAGTTTCTGTTCTTGAAATCGAGATTGGAGATAAGTGTAAATTTGTATATAATGTTTATGTGGCAAATAATTTTTCTTGGATTAGATATTCTCCGAGATTATGCATACTATGTAGATTTAGGAAATAATTGTGTGAATATCCAAAATGAAAATGTAATGTTTAAAAATAAAAATGAAATGTGCTTAAATAAAGCTCGTTCATTAAATGGAATTGATTTCAATGTAAATGGCACTAGTGAAAATGAATCATTCAATATTAGTGAGAAATTATCACATGATGAAAATAAAAATTACAGCTGTTACTACAAAAATACAAAACCATGTTTGCATTCAGTGATAGTAAATATTAGGATGTACAAGCTTAGTTACGCATTCTATTGATGTTGGAAATTCAAAACCAATTTATCAAAGGCCATACGCCATTCCATATAGTCAAAGGGAAATAGTGGAAAATAAAATTAAGAAATTGTGTGACCGAAATATTATCAGACCGTCTTCTAGTCCTTATTCATCACCCATTGTCACCGTAAGTTCTTGTTCTGAAAAATAATGGATCATTGCGCTTTTGTATAGATTTCAGCTGTCTCAACGATGCCACAAAGAAAAACGTATATCCTTTACCGCTAATTCAAGACATGCTTGATGCCTTGTCTGGCTCAAAATACTACAGTGTTCTGGACCTATGCCAGGAGTATCACCAACTACCCGTAAAGGAAGAACACAAAGAAATCAATGCATTCTCTTTTTATGTAGTCAGCACTTCGGTGCTGACCCGAAAACCGATTTTATTTAAATTTGCATATCTAGATTTTACCAAATTTTGTTTAAAACTAAGGAGTATCTCCCTCATGCATAGCTCTGTCCTTAGCTGAATTTTGGCTTTTCTATTTAGACCTTTTTGGTTATTTGTTCTCCATCAGATTTTACACGTTTTGGTTAATGGACTTCCAAATGTTTTGGTTTTATCTGCACTGATGAGACATAAATTGTCGAAATGCGCATATGCAGAAAATAAATGAACAGTAACTTCGGTATTTTGATATTTATTACCACTGGGCCGATGCCTCTGCTTGTGGACTGTTAGTCCCCGAGGGTATTCACCAACCCAGTTGTCAGTTCTTCGGTGCTGACCCGAAAACCGATTTTATTTAAATTTGCATATCTTAATTTTACCAAATTTTGTTTAAAACTAAGGAGTATCTCCCTCATGCATAGCTCTGTCCTTAGCTGAATTTTGGCTTTTCTATTTAGACCTTTTTGGTTATTTGTTCTCCATCAGATTTTACACGTTTTGGTTAATGGACTTCCAAATGTTTTGGTTTTATCTGCACTGATGAGACATAAATTGTCGAAATGCGCATATGCAGAAAATAAATGAACAGTAACTTCGGTATTTTGATGTTGATGGAGGACATTATGAATTCATACCTTTTAGATTATGCGATAGTGCATCGACATTTCAACGTCTTATGGATAGATTACTGTCTGGATTATTGTGGAATTCATGTCTTGTTTACATTGACGATATAATTTGTGTTTCGAGTGATTTTGAAAGTCATTGTGAAAGATTGGAGCAAATTTTTTAACGATTTGGGGAGTCTAGATTTAAATTGAAGGCAAAAGTGTTATTTTCACAAGAGGAAATTAAATTTCTTGGACATTGTGTAAATGTCGAAGGGTTATCTCCCTAGAAAGAAAAAGTAAGTGCAATATTTAACATTCCAAGACCTGCTAATGTAAGTGAAGTTTCATTGGACTTGTATCATACTACAGGCAGTTTATTTCCATTTTTGCAAGAAATGCGTAACCGTTACATCAACTATTACGCAAGGATTCCAAATCAAATTGGACTGAAGAATGTGAAAGGACCTTTGATTTCTTTAAGCAGACCTTGATTCTTCACTATTCCGACTTTACTTTGCCGTTCATTTTGTTAACTGATGCGTGCGATACAGGACTTGGAGTTGTACATGCTCAGAAAGGACCAGAAGGAGAAAGAACTTTAGCTCAAGCCAGTAGAAAAATGAAACTGAATGTAAAGAACTATGCAATCATAGAAAAGGAAGCTGTCACCATTGTGTGGGCTGTGAAGTATTTTAGACAATACATTTTTGGTAGAAAAGTGACAATTGTTACTGATCATAATCCGTTGAAGTGACTTATGGGTATTAAAGATGTAAGTGGAAGATTGGCGAGATAGTCATTTTTGTTACAGGAGTATGACTTAGATATGCATGATGTACAGCATCGCAGTGGTCGTAAACATCAAAATGCAGACAGTCTTTCGAGAATGCCACCTATACCGACTTTGACGCAAGAAAAAGACATTCTGCCGAAATTATCTGTCAACAGATTAACTCAACTGCAATCTTGTGAGCGGAAAAAGTTATCAGAGCAATCCTCAAAAGCCCGAGAGACAGTAATCTTATCATCTGATTATGAAATTGGGAACTATAAGTAACTTTACCATTTTTTTGTTCCAGGTTCCCATCGTCGTCGTAAAAATGTGAGAAAACAATTAACATTACCTCGAAGTCTAATTGATCAGGCTTTATATGTTTGTCACGATTATATCACAGCTGGACGTCTCTCTGTGTTTAAAATGTACTGTAATAAACAGGACCAATTTTATTGGAAAGGAATGTACTCCGAGGTAGAAATTTGGTGTAAATCGTGTGTAGAGTGTTTTACTAAGAAGACACCTAAAAATCGTACAAAAGCTCCTTTAAATCCTCTACCAGTCGTATCTGGACCATTGGATCGACTGGCAGTTGAAACCCTGTGTCCGTTACCATCTACGTACAATTCAAACAAATATATTCTTGCTTTAGTGACTACTTTACTAGATGGCCAGAAGTTGTAGCTGTTGCTAATGCCAATGCTAAAACTACAGCCAAGGCATTTGTCGAAGAAATTATTTGTAGACATGGTGCTACACGTGTACTCTTAACTGACAAGGGTTAAACTTAAGATCCAAATTAATGTTGAAAATTTAGTAAAATCATGAATACGAAGAAGACATTTACAACTGCTTACCATCTTGAAACCGATGTCGTGGTGGAACGTTTAAATTATAATTGACTTCTATGCTTTCAGTGTATGTCAGTGGTATCATAGATACTGACCGGTGCTAGGGGCCATCTTGAACTTGCTATGAGGTATGAGTAATGCTCATTATTGAAGGCCTCATGGTGACTTCAAGATGAAGAACAACAATAAAAGTGTTGTTCCATTGCTGTATTTTACTATGTATTTGTAGAGATTTTGTCTCATTTGCATTTACTCCATATCCCTTCATTGTTAATACTGGGACATATTTCTGCCATATTTGATGTTTGCTTATAGAACAAGTGTTCATGAGAGTACTCAAGAGACTGTTTTTGTAGATGAAATAAAAGGGACAACAAGCAACACCTACAATCGCTGAAAATTATAATTACATGCCACAATCTGCTATGGAAAGAATAATACAAAAGAAAAACACAAATTAGACAAAAGACAAACGTGAACAACTATAGGAACTCGGGACAGTCGGACTTGGTACCGGCAATAGCAAAAGCCAGCGGTAGGGTTAAACCGGTTTATGGATACCCAAACCTCCCCTTTATCTGTCCCGTTTCCCTATAGTATAGTAAACATACGAATAAAACCCAATACAGGTAGACTACTGACTCCATGACCACAATCTTGAAAGGAGAGAATATGACAATACATAATTTTAAAAGATGGGTGAAGGGGTGCTCGCCGCTAACTTGCCGGCTAGCTAAAGGAGCCTAGTCTGCTGGTAGAACACTGTCGCACTACGGAACAACATGGACGAGAACCGATATAACCAATTGAAGCTGTTATGTGTCCGCATACAATTGCATACACTAGTAGTGACGATTATAAATCAGATGTTGTGACATGAAGCATTTACTGCTGTTAAACAAAACTTACAAAAACAAAAGCTGTAACTTGTGAAAGTGATTACGAAGTAGGTGAGAAAGTGTGGATATTCACTCCTAGTTTTAAGGAAGGTCTTTCTCAGAAACTTCATTTAATGCATAATTGGCATGGACCATATCAGATAGCAGAGGAATGTTCAGACCTTAATTGTAAAGTGGAATTGATGGGTGATAAGCAGCCTACTAAAACTGTTCATGTTGATAGACTTAAAAGGTTATTGACCCTAATGATAGAGAAGTTAATGTGGAAGGTCTTGAAGTTGAAACTGTGGGAAATGGTGAGATTTTGAAGGTGTTAGATGTTAGCCCGGTCGCTCACAAATAGGCTACTCAAACAAGGACATGTTAACCATTATTAGAAGTCATAACTCCAGAAGTTTTACGGTCGACATCACGATCTTTGGGAACGTCATTGGATATCTGTTTCCCAGATGATAAAAGATCATTCCCTTGAAAAGCTTACGATTGTTGTTTCCTCTAACGGATTTGGCTTCACTACCGGATTTGACAAGTTTTACACGGCGGATGTTTTATAAGAATCAGGAGGTGCTTATTCTACTGGTGCAACTGATCTCACCAATGGTTATCATTGTCATTGGGTACTTACTCATGATATGTCTTTGTTCTGTCGTTTTTTCCGATGTTGGCATTGTCTTGGATTGACAGTTAGATTCTCACTTACTTTAACTTAATGGGATCTATCTGCAAATATTGTGAGATAACAGAAAAGGGGGAGGGTCTGATTCAAAATTTGCAACTATTTGAGGATAGATGTAATTATTTGAGTATTTGTTAATATAGCAGTTTAACTTGATTGTGCCTATTTTCAAATGAATTAAAGATAGGTTCAGTTCAACTCTATCTCAGATATCTTTAAATAAAATAGAGATATATTCGATTTTCAAAAGGGGAATTAAAGTTATATTTAGTTGAAGATATCTCAAATAGAATCAATGACATCTTTAAGTGATTTAATGATAGATTCAATCGAATTAAGATAATAACAAAATTACCGAACAGAAGAGCCGAATTCCAAAGGACAAGAGACAAACCAGGTGTGAAATTATAATTTTAAAAGCCTTTTCTCGATTTTGGCATGTCTCTAGACTATTTGAAAAAAAGAACACTTTACGCCATCTTTATTATCTGGGGATAAAAAAATGTACCCCTTCCCCTGCAAAAAAATGAGAAAAGACGATTTTTTTTAGCCGCAAATTCCTTTCAGAGAAACAAATCTCGTCATTTAAACTAGTTTTTAATACCTTAATTATTATTTGTGATAGAATAATGGAAAATAAGACCATGAAAGTCCATAAAATTTTGATTTTCGATGTAATATTTTGAAAAATTAAAAATTTCGGAATTTTGAATATTTTGAGAATATCGGCTTTCTGATTTTTGGATCGTAAAAATTTGAATATATATCTAATAATTGCCAATGTAATAATAAAAAATAATATGTTATGAACAAATTGTGTGAAAAAATTGTGTTTCAGACTTATT
This sequence comes from Modiolus philippinarum, assembly GCA_002080025.1. Taxonomy (NCBI): domain Eukaryota; kingdom Metazoa; phylum Mollusca; class Bivalvia; order Mytilida; family Modiolidae; genus Modiolus; species Modiolus philippinarum. Next base: position 66,960 of record MJUU01057466.1, on the reverse strand, counting down.
GTAGGTTCACAAAATGTCAAAATTGGCAGCCCAACCCCTTAAAATTAAGGAAAATTTTAAATTATTCAGGCTGTAATTGATGAAAAGATAATGTTGAATGCTAAAGACCATTTTAGAAGCTTAAAACTTTTTAAGGCGTCCATGTTTTGGCTCTTCTGCTCGGAATGGTATGCAAAATGGAAATATTATCAGTTTTTCATTTTCATTTTCACAGAGATTCATTGCAGGATCTGCCAGATGCACCACTAAGCCCCTATCCAAACTCCTTACCACTTTACTGACTGCAGTTAGAGATGGTCTAAAAAGCTACTGCGAAAAAGCCTATTCCACGAGCGGCGTGAATCAGATGTGGATTCTTAAAAATTCCAAAGATCTCCTTGAACAGCTCTCCTCAAACAGTCTCGCATACTGCAATAGCATTCAAACTTTTGATTTTTCTACCCTTTATACAACTCTTCCCCATAATAAACTTAAAACAGTAATTTCCGATCTGATACATCAATGTTTCTGTACAAAAACCGGAGAACGCAGGTATTCCTATCTGGTAATAGGAAAAGATAAAACATATTTTGTAAAGAACCACACTGAGTCAAACAAGAAATACAGTGAAAATGACGTGATTAAGATGCTTGAATTTTTGATCGACAACATTTTTGTTGAATTTGGAGGCCGTGTTTTTCAACAGACAATAGAATTCTATGGGTACAAATTGTGCGCCACTTTTAGTTGACCTTTTCCTTTTTTCGTATGAAGCAAAGTTTTTACAAGGGCTGATACAACAGAAACAAAAACAGCTAGCCCAGACTTTTAATTTCAGCTTCAGATATATAGACGATGTACTTTCTCTTAATAACCCAAAATTTAAAGAATATTTACATCGTATCTACCCCAGTGAACTTGAAATTAAAGAGACAACCGATACACCCGATTCTGCTTCATTCCTTGACCTTTTGTTGTATATTGACGAACATGGACGTCTGAAATCTAGATTATATGACAAACGTGATGATTTTGACTTTCCAATTGTGAACTTTCCCTTTCTCTGCAGCAATATACCTGCATCCCCAGCATATGGAGTATATATTTCACAATTAATTCGTTACTGTAGAGCGTGCAGTACATACAGTGACTTTGTGGAAAGAGCAAAAGCACTGTCACAAAAACTGCTGAGTCAGGGATATGTTCAGCCTTTGTTACTTTCGTCCCTTCAGAAATTCTATGGCCGTCACCACGACATCATAGATAGATATGAAATGTCAGTGTCACAAATAAAAACTGACATTTTCAGCTAGATTCGCGTCTTCCCTGATTTGACATTACCGGTTTCGACTTTACCCTGAATTGACCCACTGACAGTGTGACGGGTGCTGTGCACAGAGCAGGACATGCTTACCCTTCCGGGGCACCTGATGTCACTCTTGTTTATTGAGAGTTCACACTGTTAGTGCTTTAGTTTTTTGTGTTGTATATGTAACGTTCGTGTGTTTTGTGGGCATTTGGTGTCTTTGGTCTTCCGTCTTTTGGTGTTCTTGCTTTTGCCTTGTCTCTGGACTTTGATTTGTGCAATCTTGTGCTTTGTTCCTTCGGTATTCTACTGTTGTTGTTTTTTAGAACTTTTGGTCTTTTGACTTAGAGATGTAAATAATTCATGAAATTGATATATAACTTGAAAAGGTTGATAAAATATTGTTTCATTATATCTAAGCTATTGAAAACTATGCTTTTGAACACTTTAGACTAACTAGTCTCATGAATTGCAAACATATTACCCCTTTCCACAAATATTCAACACATTTTTTTTCATTTTATCCAACTTGAAAAGCTAACACATTGTATAAAGGTCAAATGATATATTATTTTCAAACATCAAGATGAACAGAGACTCTCATATATCAAATATAAGACAATGCGAGTGGTGTACTGAAATATTCATGCAAAATTTAAATTTTCGGATTTTTAGTTTTTTAAGTACGAAAAAGAAATGAAATGGGATAAATGCCAAGGATATAACATCCTATCTGCTGGTTAAAACGACCCAAAACATCGCATCTAGGAGTCATCGTAAGGTCTTTAACACAGCGAGGAGCCTCACATCATATAGCGAGCCATAGATAGCCCTAAAATAAGAGTGAATAAATCAAAAGAAACAAACCACATCCGATAACCCGAATAACAAGAAACTAAACTTTTATTAGAAGCCAAGGGCAAGCAAATGACCGACATATTCCTGACTTGGAACAAGCGCAAAAATTGCGATGGGGTTAAATTCGTTTTCTTGAATCCAAACCCTCCCCTATATGTGGTGTATGGCTAAAAATAAAAACACAAAAAGCCTCACAGTAAAAAATCAAGCTAGAAAAAAGTCCAACTTATCAGAACGAGTACCTTTACAATAAAGTACATAAAATATTGACAATACACACGGGTACTGTCATGACAAATGCTCACAGTTACTTACAGTTAGCTAAGGACATAATTTCCATTGACTATGATATCAAGCCTTCTTAGAGATAGAGAAAGGGGAGGTTTGGGTATCCATAAACCGGTTTAATCCTTCCGCTGGCTGTTGCCAGTGCCGGTACCAAGTCCGGCTATCCAGAGTTCCTATCGTTATCTATGTTTGTTTTTGTCATTTTATTGTTTTCCTTGTGCAGTTCCCTGGTTGATTGTGACATGTGATTGTAATGCTCGGCCATCGTAAGTGTTTCTAGTGATCTTTCCTTCATCTTACATATGAAATTTCTCTTGAAATACTTCTAAACAGATTTCGTATAAAAACCTCATCAATTATGAAAGAAGAACATGATCGTGTGCAATTCAAAATAATGCCAATATGAAAAACTGTTATAATTTAGTTACGCTGCATAGCATTGAGGAACTGATCAATATATTTCCCAATTAAAATTGGAAGTAAAAATTCAACAACAATGCTGCATTTATATCCTTTATGAATACGCCTATTTAACGGATCAATAAGTTTTGAAGGAAAACTTTTCCATTTATGCGCTTTGTAAAAAACAACGGCAGTAGAATACCGAAGGAACAAAGAAAGCGAAGACATGGCAAAAACGGCAACAGAGAAAAACAAAGACAAAACAAGGACGTGAGACAGCTACAAGCACGGAAATAAAAAGACGACATTAAAAACTAAGGCACTGGTAGTGATATTTCAATAGCAGTTTGGATGTGAAATGCCCTGTTGTATAAGAGCCTTGCATGTAGAAACAAATTTCCTCAATAAGTCAATGTATCTATATTAAAATTTAAAGAATATTTATATCAAATTATGATATTTATACCTTTGATTCAAAAGTTTTTCAGTGAGAAAAATATTTCGGTTGTTGAAGTCAGAAACATTGCTACATAATAGTGCATATCGAACAAGTTGTGAAATGCAGACCCGTAAGACGGGGCTAAAGGAACATCGCTGTAGAGATGGGGAAAATAATTACAGGGAAAGAGAAACTTCCCTTTTATCATAAAACTGTAGTGTTTAACTTTCCTCGATTTATTGATATATCAAGATCAAGAAAAGGAGTATGATAGCTACTGCTTCTGGATTTATTTCAAGTGAGTTCGGCAGGATAAATTTCGTCTGTAAATTGAGAAATTAAAGCCAAAGTATCCTCCAAATATCAATATGTTTTGTTAAAAATATCCACTAATTGCTGTTTAGAAGGGTCTTTTTGAATTTTGGCCATAAATTGTGACTCGTAGCAATAAAGAAATAAATCTGCTATGAGAGGTGCACAGTTAATACCCATAGGAATACATATTTTTTGCCGAAAGACTATATCAACAGAAACGAACAATAATATTATCAAGCTGAAAATGTAATGCTTTTATCATATGCTGACAAGTCCAGTTGGTATAATATCATGTTTGTCGTCACTGAAAAACGATTAAAATGTAATGCAACATATGTAAGTACATCCTGATTTTTTATGGATTATTTGAACAAATACGAAAATTTCTGTTTGACAAGTGTATGCAGTGATGTAGTATAAAGGGTAGAAAAATCATAGCTATGGACGAAGGGGTATGCTTCATTAACAGATCGAAGTCTTTCCAAAAAAATCTACCGAATTTTTAACACTCGAAAAGTAGTTAATTCCACTGCATTCATAACATGTGTTGCTGAAATTAATGACGTTATTTTTATGGTACTAAACGCACTGGTCAATTAAACAGAAATGTGTGTAGTTAAACATTTACTTGATGCCGAAATAAGACGATATTTGGAAGGATTTTTGTGAGGTTAAAGAAGACAATACATAGTAGAAATGCTTCTTTGATTAGCCGTTGCTTTTAGTTCAGTTGTAGCTATCATATGATCATCAATTATTTGTGTTTCTGTTGACGTGGTAGCTTGGATGTAAGGTTTTTTCTTTTCATAATAGAAAATAGAAAATAGAAGATATATTTTTGATAAAGTAAGCATAATGACTATAATTTTGTAATTTTCGGTAGATATTTCATCATTTAAAATGTAACTTGAAAGAAACTTAGAAATCATTCCTTGATTTTACCCAGAAATATAAAAATGGTCTATTTATGTGAAGAATAAGTTTGAAATTGAACACTACCATGTTCTAAATTACAAACAAACTGTTATAACTTAATGTGTCAAATTTATATGGCTACAAAATAATTGCAACTGATCTTTTCAATTCGTCATTATAAGTGCAAGCAAACATGTTTTGATGACATAAATACTGGAAAAATCGGAGTTATTAGATTGTAGATTTTAATATATTTTTGCGATTACATGACAAATATATCTTTATGTTGCAGAAATCGGCCAACGACTAAATAGATATGTTCAGAAATATAATTATCTTGTTTTTGAAAGTAAGTAAGAGCGATTTTTATTTTTCAATTCATCGGAAACACTAAGCATAAGACTTCTCTTATTTCCTTAAAAACTAGGTGTTTAGCACTCTTTGTTTTATGGCTGCTAAAATATCAAATCATGATATAATTCATGCAACAGTGTCATATACAATAAACATTTTGCGTGTTCTGGTTATTTTTATGCGAGCATAGACAAACAAATTGACAATTGTAGAGTAAATTTGTTGGGGTAGGGATTATGTTTTATGGATGTAGGAAGTTTATATTACTTCAAAATTACTATAATTTGTACTAGATGTAAAGAAGATATTGTTTTTTTCTATTTTATACCATCTTTTTATGCATTTGAACTACTCATAGATAAGATGAGGCAAAAGGGGGACAAAACTTTGTCGAAAACGAAAAATGTTCAAAGATCTGTTTTATTTGTCTATTTAAAAGTGATAGTTTGGATATTTAAAACATATTAACACCATATTTACATGTTCTATTTTTAGGAAAGGGCATTAAAACACTGAAAACAATTGCAAGAAATATGAAATGAAAAGCACACTTGCTTCTATAGACCATCGAGCTAACACAATTTCGAAAAAAAATCGTAAAATTTAGGTCAACATTTTTTAAAACGAATTGGGTATAGAAATGGTACTTGTGTGGGATGTTTGTTACGTTTATAACAAAGCTATCATCTTGCACAACTTGTTGTATAGCTGAAAGGTATCAGTCAATAATTTGAGGCAATCAAAAGAAGGTGGAGGATGCACAGGGGTTATTCAAGCCCATGAACTATATATGTATAGGAGTTGTCTTAGATGATCATGAATAGTGATATTGTATCTACCTAAGAGTTGTCTTCGATAATCATGGATAGTTATATTGTATCTATCTAGGAGTTATCTTAGACGATCATTGATAGTTATATTGAAAATATCTAGAAGTTATCTTATGCTGATCATTAATAGTTATATTGTATCTATCTATGAGTTGTCTTCGATGATTATGGATAGTTATGTTTTATGTATCTATTAGTTATCATATAATGATCATTGATAGTTATATTGTATCTATCTAAGTGTTATCTTTTAAGGTCTTTGATAGTTATATTGTATCTTTATGGGGGTTATCTTAGATGATCATGAATAGATATATTGTATCTATCTACAAATTATCTTATGATGATCATTGATAGTTATATTGTATCTATGTAGGAGTTTTCTTATGATGATCATTGATAGTTATATTGTATCTATCTACAAATTATCTTATGATGATCATTGATAGTTATATTGTATCTATGTAGGAGTTTTCTTATGATGATCATTGATAGTTATATTGTATGTATCTATTAGTTATCATATGATCATGGATAGTTATATTGTATCTATCTAGGAGTTCTCTTAGACGATCATTGATAGTTATATTGAAATTGGAGTTATCTTAAGATGATCATAAGTTGACATCTTGGATGAAGTGGAACATAAAAATAACAAAGCGACCAACCAAGAAATATTTCAATCACATTTGGTTAAAGTTATTAAAGTTGTTCCAGAGGAGAAGACCTTTGGATGCTTATCCTATAGGGTCACTAGGTTTAACAATGATCCCCACTGGCGGCCATCTTGGATAATGTACGAATATAAAAATAACAAACTTTGATTGATTGATATGGGCTTAACGTCACTTTCAGCAGTATTTCAGCTATTTCATGACGCTCAGTTTTAGTGGTGGAGGAAACCGGAGTGCCCGGAGAAAACCACTGACCTTAGGCAGGTAACTGACATACCTTATGATTTACGATTGTAAGCCGGGTGCACCCTTTTTTTCTAATGAACAAAGTGGGGCGCTAACTCACACCGCTGTATTGATAGACTACACTGATTGTATAGATAGAAGAACTACCTTAACAATTCGGCCACCCAGAACCGTAACAAACTTTGAAGGGAGGCACCCAAGGCTTTTGCTCCCATGTTTGTTTTCAATTGGCTCACTGGTCTCAGAGAAGATGTTTGGATACTTTTCCTATTGGGTCACTATACATAACTATGTTTCCTGCTGTCGGCCATCTTGGATGAAGAACGAACATAAGACATTACAAACTTTGAAGGGAACAACTGAGGACTATTTTGACCAAGTTTGGTTGCAACTAGGTTGGTAGTTTTGGAGAAGGTAATCTTTAGATACATTTCCCATATGATTCCTATGTTAAAGTATGTACCGCGCTAGAAACCAACTTAGATGAGGTAGTTATATAAAAATCATATACTCAGAAAGGGACCACGTAAGGATTTTTATGAAAAAGTCTGGTTTCAATTGGCTGAAAAAATTCAGATGAGTAGGTCTTTAAATGTATTTCAAAAAGGGTCCTATTTTTACATTTGTCCGCGCTGGCGGCCATCTTTAACGAGGTACAAATATAAAACTCACAATTTTTAAAGGGGCCAGCAGGGACAATTGCTACCAAGATGGGATTCAAATTGGCTTAATTGTTTCAGGAGAAAAACTTTGAATGCATCCTAAGTTGAACTGTATTCAACATTGGCAACCATTTTGGATTAGGTGCGAACATAAAAATCACAGACTTTGAAGCAGACAAACCAAGGACTAATGTGACCAGTTCAGAGGGGAATATCTATGATACATTTTCTGTAGGGTCCTATGTGTCTTTTTGTCTCATGGACTTCGGCTTCTGAATATTCTGTTCGGAAATTTTGTTATTACACCTGTTCCCCATTTGCGGCCATCTTAGATGAGATGCGATATATGTAGATATTGTAGTCCTTGCTTAGCAGAACATTGTTGCGATTCAAACTTAACCTCTTCTTCTAATAGGTTATTTAAAAAAAAAACGTTTTAAAATATCATGAAAATTCAAAGAAAATGAAACAATTACTTTTATACGGGTTGTCAGATTTTCTTTAAATGTAGATCGTACTATGCTGACCATTTTTATAATGTCAGCTTCATTTCTATCTTCTGTAATTTTTAATATATAAGATGAAAAGTAACAAAAACGACAATTTAAAAAAGGGCCAAAAACTACAAGACAGGTGATCAGATATTCTCAAAAATTAGAGTGGAAGTAGGTCTCATCATGCTGATGATTTTTCCCCATCAGATTTTTTTTTATATCTGTTGCGGTTTTTAAATTTGTTGCAAAAACATCAATTTACCTCATGTTCTATTCTTTGTTACAGCGGTCATGTTGTTTTAATTCACAAACGTCAAAGTCCATGCCCTGGTGATGATTCAGGCCAAGTTTGTTGGTATTGGCCCATTAGTTTTAGAGAGGAGTTTTGAAGTTTGGGTCAATTTGAGTGTGAATAACATTCTGACTACATCCTTTAATTAACTGCATATTTTAATATAGGGTCAATCACCATAATCCATTCAAACTAAATTCTTGACTATATATCTTTTATCATAAATTCTCATGTGTCTCTTAAGGTTACAATTCAAACTAAATATTTTACTACATATATTGCATTTATAAGGTTTATCATCGCAGTGTGTTCTCATGTGTATAATTAGATTACTATTTCTATTAAAATCTTTTCTACACACTCCACATTTGTAAGGTTTATCATTATTGTGTATTCTCAAGTGAATTTTTAAGTATCCACACTGACTAAATCCTTTACAACATAT